>VDFB02293853.1:0-43172 GCA_007258455.2 Sequoia sempervirens | reverse complement strand
TGTGATGCTTGGCTTATTTTGCTTATATTTAATGTTGTAGTGTAACTTAAACATTCATATCAGGTTCTGAATATTCAAATTATGATGTCTTGTGAAGGTGTTGTGAAGTGTTGTAACACATTTCTACACTTTTCTAGACTCTTCTTATTATAATTCATCTAAATATTCCCTTTTTATCCCTTTCCAAGTCTTATTTCAAAGTGTTGAAAAGTCTTGTAACAAGATTTCACGCTTTTCTAGGCTTGTCACCACTAATTGCACCTTTCTTATGTTTTATTTGGCCCTTTTATGCACTTATAGGCCTTAATTAAGTGTGTTTTTGAATAAAAACTCTACAAACAACATTAAAATCAACTTAATTCCTGACACCCACTTGCAAGCCTAAAGTGGGACCCATTCACCACGGGTGGCGAATGAGTCCCTCTTGGCACAAAATTCAAAATAAATTTAAATTTCTTTCGGGTTTTAATTCATTAAGACCTTATGTCAGCCTATGATGTTGTATTCTTGGGTAATTAGGGCATAAGTGTGTATAAATAAGTGTTTTTCCATCCATTTTAACCCCCATTCATCTCATTCACTCATTCATCATCAATTAGCATTCTTGCATTCAAAACATCATTGTATCATTTGATCAAGCAATTATCAAGCATCTTGGAGCAGCCATTGACATATCTTCAGACTTCAACAATAAGGTTTTGGTGAGTTGAGGACATTTTCATGTTGTTTTTTCATCATTCCTTTCCTATTTCATTTCATTTCTTTATCAAGGGTTTGATTACCAAAGTGGGATTTGACCAAGGAAAATCCCTATACTCTAACCCTTAACCATTTTCCCCCTCTTTGCATGTGTGTTTGTAGGTCTTGTAGGAAGATTTTTACAAGAAATAGGTGTTGAAAAGTGGTCAACAAGTCATCAAAATGATTCAAGTCAACTAAACCCTAATTCAAGCTTGGAGACAACATTCAGTCCGTTTTCTGCAAATTTGACTCCATCAACTCGATAAGAAGACAAGTGTAGATATGGACCCATATAATTGACCCTTGAATTTGTAGAATTTTGAAGGACTGATTCACCATCAGTGGTGAATGATCCCACCTTCAGGCTAGAAAAGTTGATTTCATCAGAATTCAATTCTCGACAGTCAGAAACCGGTTATGACAAAGTTTACCAGAAGGACTGATTCACCATCAGTGGTGAATGAGTTCCACTGGTCATCAATAGTGATTTCTGTTAGATTCTAGAATCTTCCAGCATCAACATTACATCTCCAGGTGCACTCTGTTCAACCTCATTCAATTACGATTTCATTTGTTTATATTTCTAATTCATTTCTGCATATCACACTGTGTTTTCAAACACTTCATATTTCATTAGTTTTGCATAAATAATCAATCAATTTTATCATTTTGTTGCATCTATATCATTTCATTTAGGCTTAATTCCATCTTGCATACATTATTTTGAGTGAACCACCTCAGTTTTTGGGCCTATCTCTCTCCTTTTAGGTGAAAACCCTAAGAGTGCAAGAGAAGTACATAGCCAACCCAAAAATTGTTGGTTCAATACTAGGCTACTCCTAATGAAAATCAATCAAACAGTGGGATCAATAGAATAGCTTCCACAATATATAAGATTGGGGTGTTGAAAATACATACCTAGGCAAATTTTTAAAATTCTTGTGATGAATTAGCATGGGTGAGATTGATATTAAGTTGCATTCATTCAAACTTCATTTATTTGGACCAACCTTACCAAATTACTAAATAAGCAATCAAGGTGGTAACAAGACTATGGGTGATCTCACAATAGCGTGTCCCACTTTTTGGCCAAAGTGGGACATTGAAATTATTTTTAACCTAATCTTCACCTTTTTTCAGCCATAACAACTAACTGTTAAGAATTTGAAGATGATGTGAACTAGTGATTTTGGATATTTTGTGTATAGATTCTAAATGTATTTTGATTTTTTTTTAAATGATTTGTGATATTTTTAAAAAGCGACATTTATTCCATAGTACAACTTTTTCTTACAAAAAGGATAAAATTATAAATCCTTAAAGATAGATTGGTAACATTGATATCTAGTGTGCAAATATTTTTTGTAGTTTTTTAGTGCATTTTTATTTTTTGATAAATCTTTGAAGTGAGAATAATTACAATTTAGACAAATATTTATTCCATATCACATTATTTTTGATATATATCCAAATTAATTATTTTTTGGTTGAAATAAAGACATCAATACTTAGTGTGTAGATATTTTAAGAATATTTTTCTATTTTTTCCACGTGTGGAACAAAGACCTTGATGTTTGGTGAGAGATTTATGCTCACTAGAAAATAGAAAATAAATATAATAATCAATTTTATTTTATTTTTAAAACAAAGGGGTAAAAACTTTATTGGAAATCAGAAAAGAGCATTACAATAAAAACCAAGGGAGCTAGCCCCAGGAAACAAGGAAACAACCCCAAAGCATAAAACAAAATCAACTATCCCCATGTATCCTCCTATCCTCCTCAAAGAATTGGTCCAAATCCGGATGCAACTCAGGGTTAACCTGATCCCAATCCTCAACCTTCCAACCACTATCATGCTCAGAGGCCCATTTAGCCAAACAGTCAACAGCACAATTCCACTCCCTCGGGATGTGAACAAAGGATGCCTCCTCCATCCAAGAACTAACCTGAAGAATCCGCTGAACCACCGAAGCCAACTTCCAATTTATATCAGATATCTTCCGCTCATTCAACAGATTAATCAAGATCTGTGAATCAGCTTCACATATAACCTTTCGCAATCCCAAAGCAAGGGCCCTCTCAATAGCATAAAGAATCTCCAAACCCTCCATGAAGTTAACAGTCTTCATCCCCTCATGAATAGAGAACATAAAAATCACCGCCCCAGCTGAGTCCCTGCCAACCCCACCAATCCCAGCAGGCCCTGGATTTCCCCTAGAAGATCCATCCGTATTGATCTTTAAAAATCCATTTCGAGGAGGTAACCACCTTTCGACTCGTTGAAATCTCTTTTTCTGAAGCTTGCAGTTCTTGGAGTTGACAAAAGAGGAATGAATTTCCTGGAGACCCATTCTATACACCAACTCAACATCACCTCTCTCCAAGGGGAAAACCACCTCACACTTAGCCAAAACTGACTCCTACACCATTCCTAACATACACAACCACACTTGTCGACCCACCAACTTCTGATCATGAAAAATCCGGCTGTTCCGCTCCAGCCAAATCTGCCAAAGCAGAAAGGTAGGGCCCACGTACCAAATATACTGCAAAAAGGAAGCCATAGAGGGAGGTCTTCCCATACTATCCTGGAATTCAACCAAAGAGCAAGGGTGAATACAAGGAAGCTTCCACACATCCCACCACCAATGCCAAAGTTGCACAACAAAGGGGTAACAAAAGAACAAATGCGAAGAATCCTCTTCCGCGCACCCACACAAGACACAAATCGAAGGACCCTAGAATCCCCGTTTACGAATGTTATCCCAGGTCAAGCACCTATTCCACGCCACAGTCCAAACAAAATAGTTGCATTTTGGCCACGAGAGCTTATTCCACACCCTTTTCCACCAATGAAACTCTGCCCCAGTCAACTTCTGAGCCAATGGCACCTGATAACCAGAAGCAACAGAATAAACCCCCTTAGGATTATGGGTCCAAGCAAGAATATCCTCTTCTAGAAGAGAACTACATCTCCTACTGCAAAGAATCTTGTGAAGCTCAGTACATTCTTCCGCAAGTCCCAAATCTGGCCACTCTGCAGGATCCTTCCAATGAGCCGACCAAAAGAAGCGATAGACTTGAAGTCACTCACCCTAGACTAGCCAGCCACAAGAAATATCTGGCACAAAGGAAGCAGGTTGGGGAAATGAGAAGTTAGAGGAGGGAATCCATCCCAAGAATCTGACCAGAAAAGAGCATCAGTGCCCCTTCTGCAAATCCAAAATAAACCATCCTTGATGAGCTTCACACCCTTCTGAAGAGTATTCCAAATCATTGAACCTTTCCCTTCAAGAGGGTAACAAGGGAGATCATGCCGAGGAATCCCCGAGAAATACTTATGAGATAAAATTCTAGCCCACAGCTGATCCTGCTCCACACACCATCTCCAGAATAGCTTAGCAGCCACAACCACTCCGGACAACGAGGATTGACGAAGACCAAGACCACCAAATTGCGTTGGGCTACACACAACATCCCACCTAACTAGGCTCCACTTTGAAGACAACAAACTTCCAGCCCATAAGAACTACCTTTCAAGGGAATCCAACTCCCTAAGAAAACCCATCGGAGCCACCTGAGGCATACAACGGTAGGTAGGGAGAGCCTGCACCACTGACTTGAGAAGTTGAACCCGCCCAACAAAAGACAACCATCTATGGGTCCAATGATTAACTTTTGCACAGAGCTTATCAATAATATTCTACCAAGAACCCTTGGGGAGTCGGCGAACAAAAATTGGTATACCTAGATATGTCAAAGGGAGAACCCCAATTTGAAACCTCAAGATATTAGCAATTCTTCTCTAAATGGGTGCCGACGTATTGAAGAAGAAGATGGATGATTTCTCCTCATTAATCAATTGCCTCGAAGCAACTAGATAAACATCCAACACTTGCCTCAAATTGGTAGCTTCCCGAACAGTGGCCAACCCCATCAAGGCAGTATCATCAACAAACTGTAATTGAGATTGCAGGGGAAAATCTCCGCCCCATCGCCAACCCTGAATGATGCCAAGCTCCACATTTCTTTTCAACAAACGTGTAAGACCTTCCACAAGAAGCAGAAAAAGATACGGAGAAAGAGGATCCCCTTGGCACAAACCTCTAGAAGTGCCAAAAAGTTCAGAATGAGCTCCATTTATCAGGACTGAGAAGGATACTGACGTGACACAGCTCATGACCCATTGGATCCACTCCTCATCAAAGCCAAAAGAAACAAGGATCTTCCGCAGGAAAGACCATCTAACCCTGTCATAAGCCTTTGCCATATCCAGCTTAACGAACATTGCCTTCTCATGGGAGCTGTCCATGGAATGGATGGTCTCCGTAGCAATGACAACCCCGTCAAGAATTTGACGACCCGCCACAAAACCACTCTTCCTTTGAAATCAGCACTTTAAGCCACTTCTTCAACCTCTCCGCCATTAACTTGGATATGATTTTATAAGCCACATTGCAAAGAGAGATAGGTCAGAATTGAGATAACCTATCAGCCCCATCACACTTGGGGATGAGAGCAAGGAAGGTGGAATTCAGGGCACGAAGCATTTGCTTATTCCTCTGGGACTCAAGGACAGCCGCCAAAAGATCCAACTGAATGATATCCCAGAATTCTTGAAAAAACTCAATCGGGAAACCATCGGGGCCATGAGCTTTACCCCTCTTCATCTGAAACACAATCCCCTCCAGCTCATCAAGAGAGATCTCTTTCATCAAATACTCATTCACCTCCCTGGAGACCAATTGAGGAATACAAGAAAGAACCTGTGCTTCCTCAACAGAGCCCCCCCGCGAATCATCCCTAAATAAAGCAGCAAAATACTGAGAAGCCTCAACAAAGATTTCTTGAAACGAGGCAAGACGTTCCCCCCTATCATTCACCATAGCAGAAATGGAATTACCATGCTTCTTGTCCTTCATAGAATTGAAGAAGAAAGCAGAGTTTTTATCACCCTCCTGTAGCCATTCAACTTGGGCCTTTTGCTTCCAGTAGATCTCTTCCCGAAACTCGAATTCCTCAACCACTTTCAGAGTCCTAGCCTCCTCCCTCAGAAGATCCTCAGAAGCCCCATTCTCACGAATCAACCGCGTAATATTATTCAACTCATCCTGAGCAACAACCTTATCATGAAATATATTACCAAAACATCTTCGATTCCACCTTTTAAGCTGATATTTGATAAACTGAAGAAGCTTAGAAAAAGTGTACATTTCCGTACCAAAAGCAGGTCTCCCAATCCTCCACCACACAACCACTTGGTCACGAAGAGTAGAATCCCGTAACCACATAAGTAGGAATTTAAAGGAGGGAGAAAGAGGCGCCCGAGCAGAAATAATATTAAGCTTTATGGGCCAGTGATCAAAACCTCTCCAATCTAGAATTTCAGATCTAGTAGACCACAAGTCTCCAACCCAATAATAGGAAACCAAGAATCGATCAAGCCTCTCGGCAACAAAACTCTCACCAATTCTCCTATTATTCCAAGTGAAACGACCATTACTGGGCTGAATATCAATAAGATTTAAATCTGAAATGCTATCCCTGAATAGCAGAGCAGAAGGCTCCAACCTAGCAATACCACCTCTTTTCTCAGACAACTCCACAATAGCATTAAAATCTCCAGCCATAATCCACAGATGGAAAAGAGCTAAGCTACGAATAAAATGAAGATGGGACCAGAGAAGCTGTTTACCCTAAAACTCAACAGGTGCATACACATTAGAGAGGAGAATACACTCACCAGTCTCAAAACAAGAGGCAACCAAGGACATAGAGGATCTAGAGGACGTCCACCAAAGAGGGAAAATCTTCCGAGGGTTCCAAAAGCAAGCCACCCCCCCGGAAGCACCAAGAGCCCCCACACACTGGCATTCACCATATTTCCATAGCTTAGGTGCCTTGTCCAACATATTATCCACAGATAATTTAGTCTCCTGAAGAAAAAGAACATATGGAGAATGATTCCTAACCAAATCACGAACAACTTTTTGTCGAGGGCCACTGTTCAAGCCCCTTACATTCCATGAGAGAACAATCATTTTTGGGGGCATGAAAAATACGAATCCAGAGTCTTGACTGATCCTGACTCCACCAAAGTTTCTCTAGCTAATTTAATCTTATCCATATCCTTTTTCCTTCCTAGCTTGGAGGTCCTCTCACCAACCCCTTTCTTTAGTTCCTTTTGCAAAATACCCAAGCGAGAAGAGGATAAAGAGCTCTTACCCACTTCCGTACCTTCTTTCAGGGGAAATGGAGATCCACCTCCTCCACTCTTCATAGCTCCAATAGTAGAATCCTGTTCAGCCTGGACAACCAATGGTTGAACCGTATCCATCTACCCAACACCAACTTCCTGCACAACCTGCATAGCTTCCAAAGGAGGCCCGTCCTGTCCTATACCCAAAGTTACTTGATCCAAGTTCATCAACCTCAGATTCATTTCCTGCTGGCTGAGATCATCCAACACCTCAAACCTATTAAAAGTGTCATCATCCTGCCTCTCCCTCAAGGTCCGCTTCTGCCCTCGATTCCTATTACGAGCCTTGACAGGGACATAACCATCATCACTGTTACCATCACCCGGAATAGGCTCCTTCCCCTTATCAACCCTAGGCGGATTATGAGAAGGTTGAGAAGGGTGGGGCGCCAAAGGCTTAGCCCTAGGGCACCTACGCTGCAAGTGACCATATTCATGATAGAAATGACACCGAAAAGGTAGGGTTTCATAATCTAGTTGTTGTACCCAAGTATAGGATCCAACACTCACTTCAACAAAATCTGGCAATGGCTTGCTTAAATCAATTTCTACACAGGTACGAGAAAAAGTCATTACCTTTTTAAATTGCGTCTGCTGTGAAGACCTAATAGGTTTACCAAGCATTGAAGCCACCAGATGCAACACATCATCCCACCAGCACTCAACCGGAAACCATGGCAACCGAACCCAAATCGGAATCTGACTTGGTAGCACCTCAGTTAGGTTGAAGCCTACATGCCACATGGCTTGATAAACAATCCCACCTGGTTATAAAAATAGGGACCACCATCAAAGACCTGATTCTGATCCGCCATGCAATCAAATGAAACCATAAAATAGTTGTTCGCAAGGAGCCTAATCTCCATCTCCCCCTCCGGCATCCATGTCCGTTGGGACTAGGATTCCAAAAATTGCAGTGAAACTCTCAAACCCATGAACTTGCAATAAAAGGAGTGCCTCGAATAGTATTCAATATCATTTGCAAGCATCTCCATCGGAATAATCAATTTCGGTCTCTCTTTGCATCTTTCCAAACACCCATTAATCTTCGTTATCCGGGAACCACTAGCCAGTCCTAGATCATTCATCTCCGTCTCCAGTGAAAACAGTGTATTGTCAAAAACATTCCCACCATGTGCCAAAAGCTTTGAACCACATGCTGATTGGAAATCCAATTTGGGGCTAGCCCTGGATGTTTCCCCAGACGACATAGCTAAAATCAAAAACCCCGGCAGGCATGCAAGCCCCCAGGTCACTATTGCAAGAAAAGGAAAAACCCCAAGGGAAAGAACTAACCCCCTCCACCCAGAAGCCACCCAAGTGGCAGCAATAAAGCCTCCAAAATAGAAAAAATCCACACAATAGTGGGAAGAACCAAGGCCCCACAAAATGGTTGGCCAACCAAGCAACAACCCCAAGACCACTCACCCTCACCACAGACCCACACGGGAAGAGGAGATCAGGCGCCAAGACAAGCTGTACACAACTTGAAAACACCAAAGAGGAGTCCCTGATGGTAAAGAGGGAGCCCGCGCCCATCACAATGGATGCCAACCCTCACACAACAATCGCCGACACAGGAAGAAGGAGCCAAAAGAAATTTTAGCAGATGATACCCCCGCCACAGACCCCGAATGCAGCAAAATACCCCCCACAACGCAGCAGTGAATAGAACACAAAGAACGAGCAAGGGAACAGACGCCCTAGCTTGGCTTACAGAGCACGCGAACACCATCAGCCTCCCCTCCACTCTGCAAAAAACATATATTATCAAATATAATAATCAAATTAAATATATTCAAAATTATACATTTTGGAAAACTTACTTGAGGGCTATGATGTTGCAAATGGTCATGTCATGTTGGTTCCATTTGTTGGTTCAATGCAAGGTTTGAAATAATTTTTTTGAGGAAAATTTGAGAATTGGAGCATAAAGGGTCATCCAAGGGCCTTCATTTGAAGGTCCTTTAGCTGACCTAAAAAATAAAAAAATGTTTTGTATCCAAATAACTTTGTTTGAAGGTCTTTAAGTTGACCAAAAAAATTAAAATATGAACCTTGTATAAATAGAACACAATGAATGACTTAATACTAAAAGAACAAAAAAATGTATTCACATTTTTTGAGATTTTTGCAAGGCAAAATATTTGGTGAAAGAATTACAAAAATTGTGTTTGCATTTTTGGGATCTTTTGTAGGGTAGATTATTTGGTAACAAAAAATTGAGCACACATTTTGCAAAGGAGGAGATGAGAAATAAAAGAACGAGAAAAAATAAAATATGCATTCATATTCAACAAAAAGGGACTAGAATTTAAATGAAGAAAGGACACAAAAATATTCCAAAGAGAAAGAAGGTATGTATTTTTAATTTTTAATTTTAATTTAAATATCAAATAATTTAATTAGTTTATAAATTTTAAATTCAACTTGATTTGTTTCCTTCTCTTAGGGTTTCAATTTTATTTTCTCTAAGGTTTGTATCTCTTTCCCCTATTCCCTCAACTCTAGGGTTTGAATATATTTTTTAATTTTAGATTTAACTAATACAAATTAGATTTATATTTATTCTCCCTTTTGGTAAAATATTAATAAAGCATAAATATTTTACTTTGCATCCAAGAGACCTACATATTCATTTTCCTCTCCTTCCTCTTAAGCTTTTTGTAATATGCACACATCATTTTTCTTGCATACAATTTTTTTAATGCATGAGTTGCTTATCATGCATGCATGCATTAATTTTCATGCATGTATGCAAAATTTTATTCATGCATGTGTTACATTGTGCATGAATATTTGATTTTACATTAGTTACCTTATTTACTATCTGTATAGGCCTTTTATTTTAGGTAGTTATCTTGGAAGGTTTGTATCTCTTTTCCCTACCTCTTCAACTCTAGGGTTTGAATATAGTTTCTAATTTTAGATTTGTTTAATAAAAAAATCCTACATGTTCTACATTCATTGAAAGAATCAAATTTTACATCGATTCCAAAGAGATTCTGTAGGTTAAATTCACTAGATTCACTAGATTCACTAGTTTCTATTTCTAGAATCTTTTAATTTTCTAATTACAATCAATGCAATCCAAATACAAATATAATCTCATATAATTTAATTCCAATTGAAAATGTGTTAAGAGATAAGAATTTCATGGACAAGATCCAACTTTCAATATTAAATTGAACTCTTTGTTGAATTTGATGCTAAACCTTTATTCTCTATCTAGAAAATCTTGTTATCTAATTTTGTGACAAAACTCTTTCAAATATCCTCAAAGATTAATTGTTTAAAACTTGCGTACTGATTTCTAAGGTTATCTAGATGTTTATATAACTCTTTAATCCTAGAGATCATGCACTTTTTTCTCCATAAAAAATACTACAATTATAGAAATCCATTTTCTTTCTTCAATTGAATAACACTTAAATTCATTGAATAGAATGACCTAATACCAAAACTAGCTCTCCCAATCCCATTTTTTCCCACCAAATTCATCAAATAACAAGCACCATAATATAATTCACCAATCAATATAGTCTCAAGTACCATACATTTAGGATAATAAACATGTGCAACAATAAATATGTGGTATACAAATGGAGCTAAATGAGGGCACACACACTTGGTCACTCGATATTCCCTAACACTAGATCTAGGGGCATACTATGTAAAACAATCTCTTTTAATAATTTCTTTTGTCACATTAAGTTGGATAGTACTCAAAGAGACATCATCAGACACACTCTCTCACATTCAAGAAAGAACCACTACTAAAGTATCATCAGAATAAGCAATAACACCTATTAAATAATTTTTTATATGAATCAAACTTTGTGATATTATACTATAGTTAGATCTATAGATCCCTATGGTCTATGATTCCTCTAAAATCAATTGCAATATAATATTATCTCTATTTGTATGCCCGAAAAAGTTAAGCCATGTTCATTACACTAAATATTATTTTAAGTAATATAAATATATGTAACTTTTAAATACTTGAATATAAATTAATAAAATTTAAAATTGAATGCATATAAGTAATAATTTCAATCATCCAAATCCCTAAACCCTATTTAACATTTTTGTTAAAAAAACCCCACAAATATAAGCAATTACACACATTTTCTAACCGATTATTTTGTTCATGTTTAATTGACATCACATTGCATGCTTATAGTAGTTCCTCCAAATTCATTTGAACATTATTCCATAAATAAAATAACATAAGCATATGTTTCTATTTCAAAGTTAAAAACATGAGATGTGACTTTAGAGCTTACATTTATCAATAAACATTTTCTAAGATCCAATCATTAATAATATTAAAATATTGTAAAGGATTATTAAGAGGAAGCTTGAGATCTTGTGCTTTTGTTGTGATAAGTTTGAAGGAGGAAGTTTTTATTTGTTAGAGTTATGTGAAGGAGAAATATATTTTTTCTTGGTTTAAGGCTTTTTTATTAAAATGAAGGTTGAAGGAAATATTAAGTTCACCAAAATGAAATGTAGATTTTAAATATATAATTCTTTCGATGTATGTAAATAATAGAATATTTAACCTGCTCTAAGAAAGCAATAAAGGAGTAAATTATTGACTCTATTATGTGTATTCACCTAAACTATATTCTTTCCCTTAGAAAATATACTTTAGTTATAGATTTGATATGAACAAAATGAAACTAAGAATTTAGAAATGATATCAATAAGTTTCAAATACAAGAATAGAGGTAGAAAATGCATCCCTAATTCATCACTTCTGATGCTGGAGAAGGCTAATTATTGGTTGTATAAAATAAAAACTTGAATCCAAACAAAAATTAGATAAACCACAATAGAGACCATCATAGGAAGGTCACGACTTTACCAATGTGGTAGCAACCTACTACCAAAAAAGTATAGTTCATAGAAATGTAAGAATTTTGTTCTAGAATAAATTGTGGATATTGATGGTGGGAATTAGTAAATATAATGGAGATCATATGACCATGGTAACAACTATATTGGAGAGTGATGGCCATGAAATTTTAGAATTTCATATTTTCATAGCTTGTGCGTATCCTCCTATCAATAGTCATTATGCTTGTAGATCTTTATAATATGATGTACCTGGATAAAATGAGCCTAAAATTTGTAGGTTGTACATGTAAAATTACTTGGACTACTTAGGAGTGTATTACAATCTATTTTTAACATCTAGTCGTAGTCTATGGAAAAGATTGGGTTTGTGTTCGCCTAAGTGTGAAATGTGTTGGTAAAATAAAACTTTAGGGATTTCATGTACTTGAGGTTTTTCTAGTATTCTAAGTGATTGTGTAATAGTTGACTAAAGAGAGAAATGTTGTGATATCATCACTTAACATCAAAGAGATACTTGGGAATGGATTTGGGAAGCTACAATTCATAAATGTGTAATTGTGATGACAATAGAGAAATAATTTATCTATATAAGAGAGGTTATACATAAGGCTAGAGTAATAGAGGATGAAGATTCTAAAATATTCAAGGGAGTAGTAGCTACAATAAATAATCAAAAAGTAGAAATTTCACTTGTTTACCGTTAAATATTTATAGAAATCTAATATTTAAAAAGAGAATAAAAAAGAGTTCCAAAGCTAGTTGTGATCAATAATAAGGTTCCAAATAAATTATTTAAGTTATTATAAATGGTAACCATCAGAAATAAAAAACACAAGGGTCAACTTAATTTGTTAGATAAAGTAAGAAAAAATATGTTACAAGAAGGAAACTAAAATGTGTGTGTAATATAGAGTAGAAATTATGAATTACCTATAATTTCTAACTCTATAAATCACCAATATAGTTTAAGTAATGCTATTAGGTAGAGCTTGTAGTATTTTTTTTTTTTTTTTTTTTTTTTTTGTGGAGATAGAGCTTGTAGTATTATAAGAACACATAAAAAAGGATAAATATTATTAATGAGAATAAATTCACTTGATTTTATATATTTTTATAAATTGCACCATAAATCATAAAGGATAATTCATAAGTGTAAAGGTTAAATTATGTTAGGGTAATATTCAACCCCACTAGAATCACAAAGTTGGGAGGTTTGGTTGATTAATATTAAAACTCTTAATAATTATCTTGAATCTCTTAAGACAATTCTTAGATTAGTTTTAAATAATTTCCCTATTATTATTTTATGAATATAGGATGGAAGAAATAAAGTATTAAAAAGGTAATATTTGATTTTAGGAAAATTAAATGAAGCATAAATCACATTCTCTTGGGGTAAATATTTTAGTATCTTTATTTAAGAAATTAATGGAAAGTTTCACTAGTGGTAGGCATATCAATATTCAACTCATACAAAATCAAATGGGCACTTTTAGGATTAATTTATCTATTGAAATATTCCATATCTTTGCATGTTGTTTTCCTTGCATGGCTTACTTTACTCTTGTGTCTTCTTATATTTTCTAACTTGGTTATTCATTTAACCCAATTTCTTCAAGTAGACTTTTTCTGATTACTATTGCCTATGTCCTTATATTTCTCATGGTCTTGGTGTACCTATTGTTGGACCATCTTTCTCTGACTATGATCTCATAAATTTATGATTTATATTCACCTTAAATTTTTACTTATACTTTAGGGGCCTACAAAAGATAAAGGGTAATCCTTTCAAATTTCCTTGATAGAAATCAAGCCACATTATCAATAAACAAGATGGGAAGAATCTTGAAGGTATCACATATTTCAATTTGACAAAATTCAAACTAACTCAATGTGCTAGTTGAAGACATATCCATCAAGAGATAACTTATCACGAGACTCAAGAAACAATATCAACATAATTCTAGCTAGATTAATGACACCAAATAGGGGAGACATATTTTTACATTAGATTAGTGATTATGTACTTGTACCCACCAAGTAGACATTCGGAACTATAAATAATACAAAAAAGGTAGATGTAACTCACTCTCCAATTACTTGATTTGAACAAAAAGGGGAAGCATAGGAACTAAGCCACATCTATTAATTCACTTCTATTAAAATTTTGTAAGTGTAGATATAAAAATGAGAGTAAGATCTTTAACATCATAACTTAGAAAAAAATATGTATTCAACACATCAATTTATCCAACTAATTCTTATACTAATACACATAATTATTATAAAGGAATAAATTGACTAAATGAAGAATCATTTCAAACACCATGAATTAATTCTCAAAAAATTGCCAACCCCCAAAATAAAGTTAAAGCATCATGAAAAATTTCCATAGATGTGGAGAAATATGACACAAATTGCACATTAAATTTTAACAAAATCTACTTGACAAGAACATCAAAAATCCATTTTAGAAGTTGATCATAGAAACATGAGGTGATTTAGGGTTTTAGTTGATTTTAGTTTGTATAGGTTTCAATTTATTTAGGGATTTGATTTTTTTTTTTAGACTACAGGAATCGGTTGGGTATTCGTCCCCCTATAAACTGTAGTGCACTTGGTAAAAAAATTTCACGTGACCGGTGACACTGGCACAACACACCCTTTGGTACCACGAGGATAGTGGGGAGACTAGAGCTCGTGACCTCTTGCCTACAACAGGATGCTTTAGCCAATCGAATAGAAATTATATAAAAATCAAAGAGAATGAATTGAAACATACTTGGAAAATGAAGGCAAATTCAAAACCTAAGTGTACTGCCTATCCATGTTGGTGTATGAACCTTCACAACCTTTGTTTGAAGGAAATTTGACACAATGTGGTGAGTTGGCACTTACCTAACTGACAACTTTGGAAATACGTTGAATACGTGGAGACCTAAAACTTACATAGTGAAAAAATAGAATGTAATCATGAAAAAAAAATGAAATACTTAAAAAAAGCGCCTTTTTTCAAAGGCACCTTTGAATGAAGGTATTTTTTATTGTTCCCAACATGATTAAAAAATACCTTTTTCCAAGGTACCTTCATTCAAATGTCACGATTGTGTCATTTTTAAATTAAGGTACCTTCATTTGAAGACAAAACTTCAAACAAAGGTGTTTAGTAATTTTTTTGCCACTCACCATTGAAATTTCCATGTCCCACAAGTGGGACACACTATTGTGTTTCCACCCATATGTAATATAGGAGAACTCCCAACTAAAGAGAAGGTAAAAAATAAGTAGGTAATGGAATTAAATAGTTTAACCTTTTATGGGTGCAAGCTATTATTCAAAAACATCACAAACCTTGTTGTACGATACAATACAATGGGAATTACACACAAGATCTACTATACAAATAGAGAAAAAATAGTGATTGACACCACAATTATCATCACATACAAGATGATCTTAAACACAAAGGAGTTTGATATGTGTGAGGTGGTACGAGTGCAATTATTAGACATCTTGGAGTAGATAAAGTGAACATACTACCAATTGAGGATGTTTCTTGTTTAAAAAATTGTTTAAAGTGAACAATATGCTCACAAATAAAAACACACATGAAATTTTTTAAACAAGAAACATCCTTTAGAGAGGTGTAATGGTATTTTTTCAAGAACTTTCAAGTAGAAATATAAAATAACATATCCTTAGAGATAATGCAAAAATACCAGAAAGAGATTGCATTCCTTATGGAAACATATTTTGTATCTGTGGAGACACTACATCTTGGGTACCAAGACTCCATGAGGTCGCCAATGAGTTAGTTGAGGTAAATATAAAATCATTATTGGTGTTATCAAAGGACCCAAAAGAAGAAATATTTTGTACTTAAATAAGTACATAAATAAAAAGATGAAGAGGGAATCTTGAGAAATATTGGAAAATGGAAAGGAAGAACTGAATAAGAAGTGGGAGATCAAGAAGGATCCACAACCTCTAGAAATAAAAAATATCCTTAATTCATTGTTAGCGAGGGAAGTGCAAGAAACCACAAGTGTAGTGGTTATATAAGTTGAAGATTAGATCCCTGGGGGAAATTAGAGACTCAAAAACCCATGAGAAATTGGGACAAGTGGAGTTTGATAAAACATATTCATAAATATCGCAAGACAAGAATTGGCCACCACACAACATCAAAAAGAAAAATTAGAAGATAGAGAGTTAGAGAAATAATGGAAGACCTCCCACAAACGATCCCTATGAAGGAAAAAAGAGAAGCAATCTCCTCATGACCAAGGGAATGGCCAAAAGAAAAAAATACATAAGTTGCAAAGGAAGAAAATAAAGAAGAGTTTGTAGAATTCCCATTAAGTAAAATAGAAGAGGTAGAAGAAAAGGGAGGAAAAATTAAGAAAACATAGGTGTCTCTGCAATCTTAAAGAGAGTAGAATATGGAGAAGGAAGAAAAAACAATGAATTTACAACTATTGTATAGACCACTCTTCACACAAAGCATGCCTCTATAAACAAAACAAATGTATATGATGATATCTCAAAAAATAATCAAGTCATTTTAGAAGCAATATTGGATTAAATTGCAAGAAGTCCTCATTCAATGGGGGATATAATATAGGAATCCCTTGAGGAATTAGTAGATAAAATAAAATTAAAAAATATAAGAAAAATAAATACAAGATATCGAGAAGGAAACCCTCAAATAAGTAGTAGTAGATATTTCTCTTTCCAATAGGGACAAATTAACACAAATGGAAATTGCCAAATTGAGATCAAAGTAGAGAGTAGATACTCTCCTATCATAGGTGGAGGAAGAAAAACACAAAGTTATAATTAAAACCATTGAGATCACATAAAAGACCTATAATATATTGCTCGTAGTGGAAATAAAAGAAATACATTTAGAGCAACAAGGAGCGAGTGTTGAGAAAATTGATAAGACTAATCAAGATAAAATTACACAAGGAAAAGATGAGATAATAGAGACAATAGAACTTAGTGAGTGTTTAAAAATAAAAAATGTCATAGATCTAAAGAGTAGGAGACATCACACAAATAAAATAAAATGGTGAAAGATAAAGTGAAAGAAGTAATGGTTGAAGCTAGTGTAGAACAATCTCCAACAAGGAAAATTTTAATACCTTCACTAGTATCCCTGCCTTCAAACCTAATAAAAATTTAAGGAGTTTTTAGACCAATAAAATTTGTAACTTGTGTTAACCCTACCACCAGTTCTATTTACACCATCTTTAGGACCACACATAGATATTTCACAAATATCCCCTATCTAGTAGTTTTAGGTATGAGATACTATGCACAACATTGTGAGGGAGAGACTTGAAATAATATTTGAATATTAATGATTCTATATATAAATAATTGGGAGGTGTAAAAACACTACTAACACACATAAGCACAAACACTTCATTATTGGATCAAAAACTATGGCTTGTGATAAGTGGGATTCTAGTAGAATTCCAAACAAATAAAATATAAAAGGAAAATCTTAAGCAAAAAAAATTGGTAGGACATGTGAGAAAACAAGGGGAAGAGATAATAAGGAAGTGTGCCACTACAAAAATAAAATAAGATATGAAGGATAATAACATATAGGGATCCAAAAACAATGTCAACACACTTTATCAGTTTGCTTAGGTTCACCCACATTCAAAAAGAACTAAAAATTCAAATGAAAAACCTTGAAAATTTAATCATGTAGGCCTCAAATTCCTATGCTGTAATAAAAGACTAATGGAAATATTAGGGTACAAATTAAAAACTTACACTGTCAATATCAATAGATATAGGAACAATAAGATAATTTGATAGCCCAAATAAAATGGCTAATAAAAGTGGTTAGCTTGTAGTTGGCTCACTTAATATGGCTCCTCGTAGATGCAAATTATATGGTAGTCTCACTTAAGATCCCAGACTGTATCATGATAGGTGGTTCAACATTAACTAGAATAAATTGACATATACATCTATTGTAGTAGACTAGTCTCCAATGGGAAAACACATATAAGTAGCTAGGGCAAGCTACAAGAAAATTTTATAATACAAAGGAGAAATGTTATGAAATTTTGACAATTATAGTACACAATTTTAAAAAACTTTGATAAAATTCATCATTTTGAGGATTTATGAATAGAGCTAGCATTTGTTAAGGAAAAAACCTAGGTTTAGCCAAGAGATGGTGTTGGCAGGATAGAGCTACAAAGTTATGTCAATCCCATTAGGTTGAGAACTCAAAAGGGCAGCCCAATGAAGGCCAAGGGTGAAAAAATGTAGGGGCACCAAAGATTGGCACCTTATAGAACACAAACCAAGTAGGAAATATGAAGATAAATTCATCACATGACAAGTGTGACATATATAGCCAACTTATGGAAATACTAAAGATGCATACCAAGGAAGAAGGCCATGTCCCTATGTGTAATGATGTATATATATGCATTGCATGTAAAAAATAAAGGTCATATGAGCGAATAGAGATACATGTAAGAGTAAGGAAGCAAAATACAATCTATTCCATGTAATTAAGAAGCATATTATATAAGAGTAAAAATACATCACGATATTGATGATTATATCTTGCAAGTTGATATAATGGATACATGATGGTCTATACTATGTTTTATGTATATGAGATGGATATATGTGTGTGTATTTTAAATTATGTGTTTGTACTCCACCACACTATTTTTTTATCCACTGTATAGGTTCTAATCCTTCTTTTACCCTCCACATTAGGATGCAAATATAACTTTAAAGGGCATAATCCTACATCTTTGGTCTACACCTCCTCTTTTTTAACACTATTCATGCCTTGGAGATTTATCCACAAATATAAGGCTAGATGAATGAGGAAGTAATGCAAGGTATTTGGATATAAGGATACTACTACTACATCCCACTTTACAATTAAAACATTAGCTCAAAGAGTGGATTTTTCTTACTTCAATAGATTAGCTTGTTTCATTTTAATTAGTGTTGAACCTATGAGTTATGATAGTTTAAATATATATATATTGCTAGCTCTCCTATTATCTATTTGTTTCCTTTTTTTTCTTCTATTTGTTTCTATTATACTTATTTTGTGTTGTAGGAGATTTATATGCAATTATTTTTTGTATGAAAAGACACATCTTTGTTTGTTGTCTTGTTCATGAGGCAACAATTATTTTTCCAAATTAGATATAAAGGGATTTGAAATTTTAGGTTAGATCAATTAATGATATAGGCTCCATACTATGTTCCCTTATGTCTTTTAATAAGTGATTTTGAGTGACTATTTTTAATAGCTTAAACATAATTTTTATTACTTTTCTAGCAAGATTTTTTTTGGAAAAAGGGTAAAATTTATTGAATCAATAAAATGCAATCATATAGAGCAACTAGGGACCTTAACAGTCACCCAAAGCAATAAATAGAACCCTAGAAACAACTATCCATCCAAATAATGGGAAATACCCCCAAAACCAACCAACAAAGGAACATTAACCAACCATGTCCTCAATAATCAACCTATCTAAACCTTGGGAACAATCTCAGGATAAT
This sequence comes from Sequoia sempervirens, assembly GCA_007258455.2. Lineage (NCBI taxonomy): Eukaryota > Viridiplantae > Streptophyta > Pinopsida > Cupressales > Cupressaceae > Sequoia > Sequoia sempervirens. Next base: position 23,738 of record VDFB02293853.1, on the reverse strand, counting down.
TGCTCCCAATCTTCCACCTTCCATTTCCCCACATTCTTGAAAGCCCACTTGGACAAACAATCAGCAACCCTATTCCATTCTCTCGGTATATGAAAAAGGAGACATAATATAACACAAAACTCAATTTGAGAATCTACCTAGCCACTGAGGCTAGCTGCTAGTTGAATCCATCCAACTTCTACTCATTGATCATATTAACTAATATTTGAAAATCTGACTCACAAATGAGCTTGCCAAACAAGAACACAAGCTTTCTCAATAGTATATAGAATAGCCAACCCTTCCATGAGGTTATTGGTTTGGTGCCCCTTATAAATGGAGAAAAAGAAAATGACCTTACTTGAACTATCCCTTCCAACTCCACCAATCCTAGCATGCCTAGGATTTCCCCTAAAAGAACCATCCATGTTAATATTAATAATACCAGTCGAAGGAGGTGACCATCGACCCTCTCTTTGTGTTTTATCTCTGGATTGGCGATACCTCCTAACACATGAGGATCTTAGAGCTAGTTTTTGTAAGCCCATAATTTTCACTATCTCTTCATCCCCCTTCTCCAAGGGGAGAGAAACTTCACATTTAGCTTCCACAGTCTCTTAAATCATGCCAACAACCTTTTCCAAACTCGATGAACCATCAACTTACTTACCTAGAAGATCCTATGATTCCTTTCAAGCCATATCTGCTAGAGAATAAAAGAGGGACCAATATTCCACACTACTTGTAGAAATGAAGCCTATGTTGGAGGCTTCCCCAGACTTCTCCAGAAGTCAATCAGAGAGGAAGCATGCACACAAGCCTTCTTCCAAATACCCCACCAAAAGTGCAAGATGGCCCTAGAATAAGAGCATTGGAAAAAATGGGATGAGTCCTCTTCACTATTGCTAGAGAGAACACAAACAAATGGTCCCTAAAAAACCATGCTTCTGAAGGTTATCCCAAGTGAGACACCTTTTCCAAGCAAAAATCCACAAAAATTAGTTACACTTAGGCCAAGAGAATTTATTCCATACATTTTTCCATCACAAGACTTCCATCCCCCCACATCTCTGAAGGCTTAACTCATGATAACCACTCACCACTGTGTATACTCCCTTGGGATGTGGACTCCAAGCTAGAATATCCAGCTCCCTGAGCAAGCTGCATTCTCTACCAAACAGAATGCTTCTCAACTTAGCCCAATCCACATCAGATCCCTTGCCTGGCCACTCTACCATATCCTTCCATCTCGATACTCCACATGCCCCCAGTTTTGGTTAGATTTGAAGTTTGCAACTTGGGACCAATGAGCCTCCAAGAAGCATTGACAAAGGTCCTACAGATGAGAATACATGGTCATGATTGGGGGAAACCATTCCAAAAATCATACCAGAAGAGAGCTTCAGTACCCCTATTGAAAATCTAGGACAAACCATTCTCGATCAACTTAGCTCCCTTTTAAAGAGTTTTCAAAATGACAAAACCTTTACCCGATAGACACCGAGGAACATTTACCCTCGCCAACCCTTTCAGGTATTTGGCATAGATGATCTTGGCCCAGACATGATCCTATTCATTGGACCATCTCCAATATAAATTTCCAGCTAATTCCTGGACATTGAGGTTGGCTTGTCTCAGCCCAAGGCCCCCCTCCTCTTTTAGTCTATAAATAGTCTCCCACTTAACCAAACTCCACTTTGAAGAATCCAAATTTCTAGCCAATAAAATTTGTTTTTCAAGAGAATCCAAATCCTTAATGAAACTAGGAGGAGCCACCTAAAGCATACACCAATAGTTAGGAAGAACTTGGATCACAAACTTTAGAAGCAACACTCGACCCACAAAGGACAACCACCTATGGGTCTAGTGATTCACTCTCACCTGAAACTTGTGCATAATACTTTGCCAAGATTCCCTAGGAAGGGTTCCAACAGAGAGAGGTATGCTAAGATAGATCATAGGAAGATTACCAATTTGAAATATAAGAGGGGCATTGAAGAAGAAAATGGAAGATTTACCTTCATTAATTTGTTGTCCTAAAGGTGCAAGATATATGTTCAACCCCTGACAAAAATTGGCAGCTTTTCTAATGTCTTGCTAAAAATTTCTGGATTGAAATTGTGTAAATTTTTTAAATCAGCGTTTTGGATCACACTCCATGATCCATCATCAAGATTATTCATGCAACAATATAAAATAATGAAAGAGATAGTAGACTTAGAAAAATAAATAGGTGGGGGTTGAGAGGGCTTGAGGGCAACAGTTAGTATTTTCTAAGATCCAAGCAAACCAATTAAGAACACTCATTCAAAAAGGAAAGAAATAAAGAAAATAAAATGCTAATAGTTGTCCTCAATCCCTCTCAACCCCCACCTATTTATTTTTCTAAGTTTTCTATTTCTTTCATTCTTTTCTCTTGTTGCATGCATAATCCTGATGATGGATCATGAAGTGTGATCTAGAATGTTCATTTAAAAAATTTACATAATCTCAATCCAATTTTTTTTAGCAAGACATTATCATGGACTGTGGAAACTTGATGTTGTTAAGATTATCTAATCTTAACCACACCCATAAGAGTGATATCATCAACAAACTGTAAATGAGTATGTGGAGGCAAAGCATTACCCCACCCTTGGATAAAGCCTTGATTAACATGGCTCTTAATAACTCTCCCGAAACTTTCAACCAAAAGAATGAAAAAATATGGTGATAGAGGGTCTCCTTGACGAAGACCTTTCAATGCCCTAAACAAGGTGGAAGGCTCACCATTGACAAGCATAGAGAAAGAAGTGGACGTAACACTACTCATCACCCACTTCACCCACTTTTCATCAAAACCAAAAGCACAACATTTTTTTGGAGAAAAGACCATTTGACCCTGTCATAGGATTTAGCTATGTCTATTTTAATAAAAATAGCTTGCTCCTTTGAAGCCACCATGGAGTGTATGGTCTCAAACAAAATGACTAATTCATCTAGAAGTTTCCTGTCATCCATAAAGCCTCCTTGTTCATCGGAGATGAGCTTGGTAATCCACCACTTCAGCCTCTTTGCAATTAGCTTAGAAAAAATATTTTAAACCACATTACAAAGAGTAATGGGTCTAAAAAAACTTAGCCTATTATCCCTATCACATTTAGGAATAAGATAGAGAAAAGTAGAATTCATAACCCTCAACATTTATTTTTTCACATGAGATTCCTACACCACCTCTAATAAATCCAATTTTATAATTTCTCAGAATTCTTGAAAGAATTCTATCAAAAAATCATCAAGGCCAAGAGCCTTCCCTTTCTTCATCTAAAATTTTTTTCCCTCCAATTCATCTAAGGAGATAGGCCTCATAAGGTGCTCATTCATTTCCAAAGAAACTAGAGAAGGGATACATGCCAAAATGTGGTTTTCATCTTCATTTGCATCTAGAGAGTCCTCCCTGAACAAAGTGGCATAATAATGTGAAGTCTCTCTAGAAATATCCTAGAGAGAAACTAGATGATGTCCCCTACATGAAACAAGATAGGAGATCGAGTTCCCATGCCTTCTATTCTTAACTAAATTAAAGAAGAAAGTTGCTTTTCTATCCCCTTCCTGAAGCCACTCTATCTGAGCCTTTTATTTCCAATAGATCTCCCACAATTCCCATTCCTTTAAAACTTTCAAGGCCATCGATTCATCCTTTAGGGATTCTTCAGAAAAGCCATAGTTTCTAATATCATGGGTAATAACATCTAGACTAGCTTGAGTTGTTGACTTAGCATGGAAGATATTGCCAAAGTACTACGTGTTCTACTTCTTGAGTTGCTGCTTCACATACTACAATTGCTAGACAAAGGAGTACATTGTTGTGCCATATGTCAGTTTACCTTGGTGCCACCAATTGTTGGAATATGTGCCTCAATCCTTCGACATGGAACTCCTGAAGGGAAAAGTCGCTGTGACATTGTTCATGTCTGGGCGACTAACAGTTCTGAAGCTCTTGAAATGATCCTATCACTGTGACAGGGTTGAAGTCTTGCCAACAAAGTCTATCGCTGTGACTTTGTGCTTTCGGCATGACCTTTTGGCGAATGGATTTCTTCGGGCGACAGTGTGATCTTATCGGGCTAACTCGGGTGTCGGGGAGAGGTCCCAGCGATTGGTGGATGTCTCACTAATAGCTTAAAGCTATCGGGGTAACACAAAGGTCGCAGGGAGATGTCTCAACGATGCAGCTTGGTCACACCGACGGGAGTTCTTCGCGGTGACAAAAGACTTCACTGGGAAGTCCTGGCGACTTGGTTAGGTCATGCCGATGGGAGATGTCACATGGTCTTCAGGTGACAAAAGACTTCGCTGAAAGTCTTGGCGAAAGTCTTGAGTCTTGCCGACAGAAGTCTTCGGTAAGACTTAGGGAGCTCGAAGAAAGGTCATGGCGATAGACACAAGTCTTGGTGACAGTGTGACTTTCGGTGGGAAGCTTTGTTTCGGTATGACGTCTCACCAAAACCATGGGGTCTTGCCAATAGGTGAAAGGCTTCGGAGTAACATAAGGTTGTTGGCAGAAAGTCTTGGCGAGATCGGTATGTCTTCCCGAATGGACTAACTCATCGCTGTGACTGAAGACTTCGATATGAGTCTCTCCGAAAAGCGAATGTCACGCCGAATGGAAATCTCATCGGTGTGACTTGTGAACTCGACATGAGGTCTTGGTGAGAATGAAATGTCTTGCCGATGGAATGTCTGATCACTGTGACTTGTGCATTCGATATGAGTCTCGCCGATAAGGGAAACCTTTGCCGATAGGAACAAAATGGACATCGATGGTTTCGGTATAACTTCTTTGTTGTCTTGCCGACTGCTAGAGACTTAAAGCCGATATTGATAGAGAAACTTTGTGGCATCGGGGAGACACTGTGAGTGTCTCACTGATATGCCAACTAAGTTGAACGTCGTTGACCGTGAGACCATCCTGTGTGGCATCCTGCTGGACCAATCAACGGAAGCGGTTTTCAAACTGATGACAGTTGGATTTTTTGTAACTGTTGTGATGCTGGAACTGAATAGCTTGTAGGGAAAAATCTGAAACAACATGGAAACTTTCTTCGATGGAGATCTGGATAAGGATGCACAGAAGACAAAATCAGAATGTGAATAGAATAAAAGTAGATCGATTCTGATTTGAGATGATGATGAGTTTATTGAATTTGTTGAGAGCTTTTCTAAGAGAATTTGAACAGTGAATGTTGTAGCTACTGTGAAATATCAGAGAGTTGTTTTTCTGATTGTATGTAATTGTTGTTACTATAATACAAAGAGATTCAACTTGGTGTGGTGGGTTTTTCCTAAAGGGTTTCCCATGTAAATCGTTGTTAGTTGTCTTTGAGTTTTTGCTCTATTTCGTAAATCTTTGTGTGTGTCTTAATTAGATTGTAATTTGAAAATTAAAAGCCCGCATTGCATTCTTCTGTGGTTTTGACATTAGGAAAGTGTTTTCCTCACCTGCTTTCCTTACACCAATCACTCATAAGCTCCTGAAGAAAGGGTTCCCAAAGCCACACAAGTTGAAATTTAAAGGATGGATTTTTAGCGACAAGAGCCATTGAAGCTAAGAGATTCATTGGCTAGTGGTCAAAACCCCTCCAATATAAAATCTCAAAACTAGTAGTCCAATTACTACCAATACAAAATCAAGAAACTAAAAACCTGTCAAACCTCTATGAAATTGAGTCCTTACCACATCTCCTATTATTTCAAGTATACTAACCATTACTAGGCTTTATATCCATAAGACTCAAGGAAGAAATACTATCTTTGAGGAGAGTAGTTGATGGCTCCAACCTTTGCAGACCTCTCCTCTTTTCTTCCAAATCAGTAATAACATTAAAATACCTAGCTAAAATCCAAGGATATAAAGGAAATTCCCTTCAAATATATTGAATATGAGACTAGAGGTGAGACTTTCCAAGAATATCAGTTGGGGCATAAACATTATATAGGAGAACAATCTCTCCAGACTCCAAACTTGAAGCAACCGCAAAAATAGAGAACTTACTAGTGATCCACCAAAGAGGAGTAATCTTCAATGGGTTCCACAAGCAAGCAACACCCCTTGCATTACCTTGAGCACCAATGCACTAGCTGAAACATATAAAAAGGTGATCCTAAGACCTAAGTGCTTAGAACAATAGGTTCAAGGAATTTTCCTAGGGTTTCATTGAGATGGAGATCAACAAGGTGTGTAGATTGAATTTCAACCATGAAGGTGAGCCAACCAAACCTAGATCTCCATCAATCTGGGGATGGAATGATTTAAAATTGATTTGTTATGATTAACCTAATTAGACTATATGAACTAATATGATAAATGAAAGATCTTGTCAGTGCATAGACTATAACAACTTGTAGGCAGATTTGAGAAGTGCAGAGGACTGTGTACCTGTTATAGAAGGAAAAAATTTCCCTAGGGCACATGGGTCTTTGTAGGGGTGTCTTTCTTTATTTTTTGGATTATCTGATGACAGATCCAAGCTTCTGATTTCTAGTTATGGAGTTGTCAGAACACTGCCAGATAATTTAGTAAATGAGTTTTCGTGAGTAGACAATTTGTAGGGTTTCAAATGCAACAATGAAATTTTTTTCTTCAAGCTTCCTTCAATCTTGTTCAAACCTAAAACCTACACATTCAAAGAGAGGGAAAATGTTGGGCCATTTAGGGGTTTTTCTCAATCAAACCCTGTGTAAGTGTTTACATTTCCACAATGGAAATGCCAATGATAAAATGATAATGGATAGGAAGGAATGGTGAAATCAAAAAGTGTTGTAACTCACCACCCTTTAATGGCTTCCTTGAAGGACTGAAGTCATGCACATCACTTCAAGGTCTTGGATCTTTCTTGCTTGAATGCTTGAATGCTTTGGAGACCTAAAAAAGTGTTAGCCTTCACAAAATAATGATAAAATAAACACATATGAACTCACATAAGATTTGAAATGATGTTAGGAACTTGAATTGCTGCAATGAATCACTGAAATATTGCTCTTGAATTTCTCTTGAATGCTCTTAATGTTCACCTCTTGCTTGTTATATTTCAAATGATGTAATAACTAGGTATTTATAGGCATTTCTCTAATTTCCCACAAATTAAATCTTGATAGCTGACATTTGCAAGTTGAAATTCAAATGTTAAAATGCTGACACCAACTATCCAAAATTGATCCCCAACAGAATAGGGGGACCCATTTTCCCTAGGGCGAATGGGTCCTGGTCCTATTCTCCAAGACATTAAGTGTCAAGGGCAGAATAATAGTTGGATGCATTTGTTCAATGCTTGCAATTTCTCAAAAAAAAGTACAAATGGACTACAAAGTGCATAATTTAGGAAATTAGGGGCCCCAATTAGGCTCAATTAAGGGGGACAAAACATAAAGTGAAATTGTCAAGGGTGAAAATTTACGATAGTACATTTAGCCCCCACTTTAGTGAGAGTATGAACTTACGGTCAGAATCACAATAAAATAGAAAATACACATCAAGAGGGGTTTGATTGTCCAAATGTTGAAGATATAGGATGACTAAGGATCAAGGGGGAGCACCTAAGGCCCCAAGATCCAAGATCCCATGACAAACCTACATAAGCACAAAGGAACATGCACATGTATGATATGTAGCAAGACAACATACACAAACATACATGTCAGATAACACGAAGAATACATGATGAAACATAAAGATGATGAAGAAATGAAAAAAAACATGATGTAAACACAAAGAATACATATATGCGACAAGACACAAGGTTAGTACTAAAAGATTCTAGTAAGGAAAAGAGACCTCGGTCTTAAATTGTCTCAAACAAAAAACGTCATCCATCAATAAATGAATTCTCCCATGAGGATTAGAAAGTTGTGTTATGCCACATCACTCATGAAAAACATGGCTCCACTAGTAAGAAAATTGTGTTATACTAGATGGCCATGTTAAAAAGGGGTGCTCAAGTTCATGACCCAACAAGCTCCATTATGCTAAATCCATGAACTATCTTGTAAAAACTCACCTCAAGGGGTGCATAAAGTTTAACATCTTGGGGGATGAACAAAAATCACCTCAGAGGGTGCACAAATTTTAACATCTCAAGGGACGAACAAAAGTCACCTCAAAGAGTGCATAAAGTTTAACGTCTCAGGGAACAAACAAAACTCACCTTAGGGGGTGCACAAGGTTTAACATTTTGGGGGAAAAACAAAACTCACCTCTGGGGGTGCATACAGTTTAAAATCTCCAGGGATGAACAAAACTCACCTTAGGGGGTGCACAAGGTTTAATATCTCAAGGGACGAACAAAACTTATCTCAGGGGGTGCATAAAGTTTAATGTCTCGAAGGACGAACAAAACTCACCTTAGGAGGTCCATAAACGATGACAAGATAAGGCCAAAATATCAAAGGGGATTTTCTCAATACATGAAAGGTCACACCTTATGGAATATCACACATGACATCACCACCAAGAGAGGACAAATCGTGGAAAAAAAATTATGCCTTAGGGAATACTAGCCATAGCATTACCACCAAGGGGAACATCATATGCTAAGAAATGTCACACACTTAGGGGACATCAAGCCCAATATCACCACAAAGGAGACACTATCATAAATAAAGGTCACACTTTCATTGCCAAGGTCACACTTCCTAGGAGATGTATGTTATCATCACTAAGAAGGGACTACTTTTTTATGCAGACAGTGAGTGGGGGACTATATCCCCCCCCATAAAATGTTAGTGTACTTGCAGCTACACTAACATTTTAAGGAGATAAAGAGGGATCTGTTGCTAGAAGGAATGCACCTATGACAAGGGTACCTAACTCCTTGCCCCCCAAGTGTAGGGACAAAGGTGAGATAAATGGATTATGATATGCCACTCCTTGTGATAATGAAATATGATTACACAAATCCAAGTTTATACCCCCACACATAGTAGTGAGTATTGTGTGATACTACCAATACTACATGGCAAGGAGCAACAAATAATGCTATTGATTAATTAAAGGTATTTTGATGATTTCATTATTTATGAAGGACAATAGCCAAGACCTTTTTTTTTCTTTCATGTTAGGCTCTATGGGAACACAAATGCCTTGTTCTTTTACACCACATCCTTTCCCATTATAGCCAAGTTGTTTTAAAATTTCATAACCTCTTCCATAAATTGCTTCCATTTCTTTCGAAGAAGGTGGTTTTTCATAATCACTCTCATCATAAGTGGATGTGTAATTTGTGTTTCCCTCTTTGCTAGAAGTTGTGGAATTGGCTATTTTTGATGATTCAATGATAGGTTGTGTTGATATCATTACAACTTCTTTCTCTTTTTTTATTTGGATTGTATAATCTTGTACTCCCCCCATGAATGTAGGTATGAAATCTAATGAAACCCAATCATCTTCCAATAATTTTTTCATGGATGAAAGACACTCATATTTATCCTCAATTTGTAAAGGTTCCACTTTTGTAGTTGGTGTCAATGTGCTAAAAAGATTCTTCATTCATGTTTTAGTTTGTAAACAATTTTCAGATTTTGGATCAACTTTTATCATGTAAACCTTATTGTTGTAAGTGTTTTTCATTGAACAATGAAGCATTGAAGGCACACCTTTCATCTCATGAATCCATGTTCTACCCAAGAGAAGTTTATATGAAAGATCATGGGGTATGAAATGAATGGGAGTTTGTAACACAACCTTACCAAACTTAATAAGTAACGTTATCACACCAAGTGGTTGTCTTCCCACATTATCAAAACCTTTGATCAAAAAATCAACAGGCTGAATTTTAGTCTTGTTTGCTCAAATTCCATCCAAAATATTAACACTACAAACATTAAGCCCTTAACCATTATCAATAAGGGTACGTCTAATCCAAACCTTGTTAATAATAGCCATTATCATCAAATCATCATTTTGTTTTTGTGTTTCTAAAGGAGGTAATTCATTTTGATAAAATCCAATGTCCAAATTAGGAGCATTCATATTCTCAATCAAAGCCATCACATCATTAGGTTGTGCACTAGGAGGGATCACAACTTTCTACAAATCATTTTGAAGCATGCCATGATAAGTAGGTGATGTTTGAATTAAATCACACATGGAGATCTTAGGAGTGTTACAAAGTTTTTCAAAAAGAGCATATTATTTACCACTACATTGCTGGATATTAGGTGTGGGTGGGAGGTATGGTTGAGGTAATGGAATGGATGTTGGTGTTTGTTTTGGTTTCTTGTTATTCCTAGTATTATGTGTGTGAGCAATAATATGATAACTTGGTTGCTGCGACACATAGTTACTAGTAAGTTGTTTTACAAAGCTTAGGCTATGACCTTGAAATTTAGGAGGTCCTATAATGAGAGGAAAATTAGGAGGTCCAATAATTAATTTTTTTTAGGAGATCTAATATCCAATTGTGCATTCATAACCTCGACAGATTTAACTTCTTGTTGATGATTTTCTATCGAGGGGGAAATATAATGTCACCTTACCATCTTCATCTATGCAGTCCATAAATGTATCAATGATTTCATCATCTTGTCCTATAACATCTTCCCAAGTAGGAGAAGTAGGGGGAGAGAAACAAACAAGATTCTCATGATGCTCAATGATTGGATCTTCTAGCACCAAGATACCTTCTTCAAACATAAGAGACATCGGGAGAAGAAAAAACATGATTTTCATGATTGTCAATGATTACATTCTCTTTCACCAATATAACCTGACACACAGGAGAGATATTGGGAGAGGGATCAATGAAAAAAAACCAAAAGAGGGGAAATAAACTTGTTGTGATATGCTTGCAACAAAAATTCTTTGAAATACTTAACAAGTTCTGACAATAGAACATGAATTATGATAGCACAAGAATTTTGCAATGAGAATATGATGTAAATTGAAATGCAACAATTTTCCAAAAATTTGCAACAAATTAAGATAAATAACACTTTTCTTTCACATGCAATAACACCTTTTCATAATTTCAAATTAGAAATCTGCAGGTAGAAACAAATTGAAAATATAGAGACAAAGATCTGTGCAAAATTTTTCTAAGCTACCAGTAGTAGGATAGAGGTGCCCAAGGGTGTCTGAGTCTTGGATAGGGTGTCTAAAATTTCAAAGTTTGATTGTGTAAGGCACTACTGAATGATTATGGGATTGCTTGCAAACAGGTCTAACAATGATTATTTTTATTTTATTTTATTTTAACTTTTTTAGATTTTGTTGAATTTATGCTAATGTGATGTAAAATACAAGTGTGCAACAACATGGAAGATGTTTTGAAAATTTTGAATGTTATTTCTAGATCTAAAATGTAATAATTGACTGATTCTAAGATGCCACAACCTGGAGATGATGATTTTGATACAATTTTGAAATCAAACAATGCAATGTTTTTCACTTTTTTAACTATATGAAAGATGCCTAAATACATGCAATTAAGAATTCCAAATTAGATATTTGCAAGCACAAAAAGAATGAGCAAACAGAGACAACAAATTATGAAAAAAATTTCTAATTCAAGTGTACAAGGATAGAGGCACCCAAGGGCGTCTAATTCCTTGATATGGCTTCTGAAAACTAAAAATTTAAATATTTATGTTATTGTTTAAGGATGTTTTTATCTATGAACGGGTTTGAGAGTGACTATTTTTCTAGAATTTTCCCAATTTAACTCAAATACAAATGTGTAACAATGAAGATAAATTTTGAATGTAGATCTGACCTAAATGATTGAAATAAACCTTAATGCAACCTATGATGCAAACATTTTGAATTTTTTATGTTTTTATGATGCAAAAATGAAACCTTAAATGAGAAATGCAAACAATATAATGCAAAACCTAGATCTAGAGTTTGAAAAACTTCCAATTTCAAAAGGTTTATGATATCAAAAGGTCGTGTTCACCAAAATGAAGCATAGAAAAAGGTGATCCTAAGTCCTAAGTGCTTAGAACAATAAGATTCAAGGACTTTTCCTAGGGTTTCATTGAGACAGAGATTAAAAAGGTGAGTAGATTGAGTTTCAACCATGAAGGTGAGCCAATCAGACTTGAATCTCCATCCCATTAAGGATTAAAATGATTTGGAATTTATTTTTTATGATTAACATATTAGAATATATGATCTAATATGAAAAATGCAAGATATCATCAATGCACAAACTATAACAACTTGCAGGTAGATTTGGGAAGTGCAGAGGAATGTGTACATGTCACCAAAAGTTTGGTTTGAGTTTTGTAGAAGAAAATAGTCTCCCTAGGGCATATGGGTCTTTGTGGGGGTGTCCTACTCTATTTTTGGATCCTTTGATGATAGATCAGAGTTTTTGATTTTCAGTTGCGGAGTTGTTGGAACACTGTCAAATAATTTTGTAAATGAGTTTTGATGAGTAAAAAAGTTGTAAGGCTTCAAATGAAACAATGAACAATTTTTCTTCAAGATTCCTTCAATCCTCTTCAAACCTAAAACCTACACATTTAAAGAGGGAAAATGTTGGGTCATTTAGGGGCTTGCCTCATTCAAACCTCATGTAAGTGTTTCCACTTCCATAATGGAAATGTCAATGATAAAATGATAATGGATAGGAAGGAATGATGAAATCACAAAGTGTTGCAACTCACCACCCTTCAATGGATTCCTTGAAGGATTGAGTTCATGCACATCACTTCAAGGTCTTGGATCTTTCTTGCTTGAATTATTTGGAGATCTACAAAAGTGTTAGCCTTCACAAAATAATGATAAAATAAACACATATGAACTCACATAAGATTTGACATGATGTTAGGATCTTCAATTGCTGCAATGAATCACTAAAATATTGCTCTTGACTTGCTCTTGAATGCTCTTAATGTTCACCTCTTTCTTGTTAGATTTCAAATGATGCAATAACTAGGTATTTATAGTCATTTCTCTAATTTACCCCAAATTAAATCCTGATAGCCGACATTTGCAAGTTGAAATTCAAATGCTAAAATGTTGACACCAACATTTCCAAAATCAATCCCTGACAGAATAGGGGGACCCATTTTCCCTATTCTCCAAGGCATTAAGTGTCAGGGGCAAAAGAATAGTTGGATGCATTTGGTCAATGCTTAAAATTTGTCGAAAAGTGGTACAAATGGGTTATAGAATGAATAATTTAGGAAATTAGGGGCCCCAATTAGGATCAATAATTAAGGGGGGAAAACATAAAGTGTAATTGTCACTTGGGTGACAATTTACGATAGTACACTAACATTGAATTCTCCACCAATTTTTGGTAGCCAAATTAGACGCATTCTCCACAAAAAGCTTAGTCTCCTGAATGAAAAATATCTAGTGAATGAACTCTCACCAAATCTCTAACAACTTTTTGTCTAGGGTCACTGTTCAAGCCCCTCACATTCCACAAAAGAATAATCATCTCAGAGAGTTGGAAATTTGATGCAGGAGCATCCAGTGGTGTAAGGGAAATCCTGCATCACCCAAAAATATGTTTTTCTTTATTTTTTCCTTTTTTTGTTAGCTTTTTGTAGATGTTTTTGCATTTCTGGATACCTTTTTTATTGAATAAGAGTTCCCAACTTTCAGAATTGCATTTCTACTTTTTCTGGTCAATTTTTATTTTTAGCAATTTTGAATTTGAAGGCTTGAGGAGGCAAAAATTTATGGGAAGCTTTAGGACAAAAAAAAAGCATTTTGGCAAAAGAATTAGGTCAAGATCATTCCTAATTTGAAAGTTATTCAAGTTTCAGTTTCTGCTTTTTGCCCTGAAAAATCTTCCAAGTCTAGTTTGAGGCACTAAACAGTCCCGTACGGGCCCAAAAATTGTCAAAACTGAAAAATCCAATTTTTAGCGCGTTCTTCACTCCGATATTTTTCTAAAAATTCAAACAGTTCGTCAAACAGAGGCCTGGATTAAAAGTTATGCATCCCGGAAGTTGACGCATTTTAAAAAATGTGCTAATTTTTGAATGTGGTTTTAAAATTTGAATTTCAAATTGTAATTTAAGGTGCCAAGCCTCTAAAACTCATAATTCAAATATTTTTTTCGGCTCCAAACCGAAAAAGAGTTATTTATGGGCTAGTTTCTGATTTTTGGGTAGCTTTTTAGGGGAAAGAGTGCATATTGAGAAAAAGGAACTTCTATAATTTTTTGTAAGGGCATGTATTGTAGAACTCAAGGATTTGGGATCCTTCTGCATGTAAGCATTTCATTATTCTAAATATAATAATATTCTCTGGTTTTTGTGTGTGATATTATGTGTCTCGGGTTAGCACCCTCATCAAAATTAAAGTGGGAGTCAATGGTTTTGACAGATCATGACTCCACCAACGTCTCTCCCATTAGTTTAATTTTGTTTAGGTCCTTTCTCCCCACCTTAAGATATTTCTTAGGAACCCCTTGAGATTCTTTTGCTGAAGCCCTAAGATGGGAGAAGCCTTATTTAATTTCCTTGAATCTAGTTCTACCTTCCCCAATGGAGGTGTATTCTCATCCAAGTTCAAATCCTCTAGCATTTCCATAACCTCATTTGCTACTAGAGCTTAGTTAAAATTTTAGGGACCAAATCTGTGTCCATTTGAGCTACTATCAGACCACCCTCTTGAACATCCTAACTCACAACAGTTCTGGTTATCACTTGATCTACCTCCAAGTCCCCCATTTCAAGGTTCAACATACTAGGGTTCACCTCATGTTGTCCAAGATCATCTAATACATCAAAGTGGTTGGACATATCCTCATCATGTCTATCCTTGAAGGTTCTTTTATGCCCTCTTTCTTGTTGCGATATGTTACAGGAATAAATCCTTCCTTGTCAGCACCTTCACCCAAAATAGGTGCCTTACCTTTATCCACCTTAGGGGGTTGTCAGGGAGGCTATTTAAGAGAAGGCTTTGAAGAATGGACTCTAGGGAATCTCTTTAGCAGGTTTCCATATTCATGACATATCCGACAACGAAAAGGAAAAGCTTCGTAGCCTAGCTACTAAACCCATGACGAAGATCCCAAATGAATTTACAAATAATATGGAAGAGGATTATTCAAATTAATTTCAATACAAATGCGGGCAAAGGGAATTACCTTTTTTCCAACATCTGTTGAGAGGGACCAATTGGGTTTCCTAACAATAGGGAAATCATATACAAAATGCCATTCCTCCAAAATTCTAGAGGGAACCAAGGAAGTCACACCCATACATGGACTCAATTCGAGAGCTCCTCTGTAGGGTCGAATCCAACATGCCATGACTTAAAGAATAGGTCAACTTGATTATAACAGTAAGGCCCCCCATTCAAATACTTTATTCCGATCAACTAAATAATTAAAGACCACCATAAAATAATTATTAGTCGTCAATATCACCTCCATCTCACCCTCAGGGTTCCACGTTTGTCTCACCCAGGATTCTAGAAATGGAAGAGAAACCCACATCCCTATGAACTTGTAGATCAATGCATGATTCATCAAACAATTAAAATCTTCCTCAATAGAGTCTGGTTGAATCACCAAAATTGATCTATCCTAATTCCTTTCTAGAAATCCATTTATTTTCATAATACATGATCTCCCATTTGAGGAAATCCCCTCCATACTTGAAGCCTTGCTAGCATTTGTGTGCCTTGATGAAGATGGGTCACTCCCATGCAAGGCCACCCTAAAATCCATTTTATTAAAAGACAAAGACTTCACCCGAAGCCTTAACCAACAGATCCAAAACCAAGGATCACCACCAAAAAATACCCTTAACCTTGATACCCCATGTTGCACCCAACCTCCAAAACCACACACACATGAAATTAAAACACACTACCCACCACCCCACAATACCACACAAATCTAAAAAATCCCCCACCCAACACTAACGAATCCCTCCACTATCGATATGCAAAGGAAAAAGAGGGTGCAACTAGGGACTTGTAATGCCCCGTCATAATAACCTATGAATGTTGCAATAGTGTATTAAGGTGTAATAATTTTTTTTAAAATTTAATTATTAAGTTAATTAGTTGCATACATTCAATAAGCTATGTGACGATACACTACTTTGAGTTTCCATAAGTGACTTAAGTATTTCGCATTGCACATATTAACTTATAACATAAAGATAATCATAGCATAACATTGAAATTTCCATTGAAGATAACATAAAGTACAACATGTTTCCATACATTGCATTTGATAAAATATACAATACTCATTCATCTGATGAGGTAGTTCAATAATGATTACAATTACAAGTGTTCACCTCACAACATTTGAGGGATGTTTTACAATACAAGATTTACAATATACAATGATGAAGTATTCATAAGTTCCAAATGCGAGCTTTCCATCCAAGAAGCTCTCGATGCCATGATCACAAAACTGGGGACCCAACGGAGTAAGGTGCACGTTCCACCCAACCATGTGGTACCCGTAGGTCCACCCCCCGTGCTAGGAGATAGTAATAAGGTTACCTAGACCTAATCTACTAACCCTAGACACTAGTACATAACAAACTATTGGTTACATTGCTTCCAGATTTTGACAATTGAATGTATTACAAGTACGAGGTTAACTGTTATTCTAGGTGGAGTGTCATCACAACTTTGCAAAGGTTACCCTGGTGTTTCTTCCTAGGTTCCGGCCCCCAATCCTTGGGTTACCCTGGTAACCTCTTACGAAACCCGGCCCCAATGCAAATCATTGCAGAATCGAATGTCTTTTGAAGAAACAAGACACCGATTTTCCATTCCAGGCCTTCTCATCTTATACTCATGACTGAAGTAGCTCAAGAGTCATAAGCGAGGCATGATCATCTTGTTAAGAGTTTTATTCTAACTACTGTGTCAATTAGTTATCACTGAGTTACTAACTCTTTGTAAGTTACCCTGACACCACTTTGTGTGTCGGCCCTTACAAAAAGCCACTCCCCTAAACATAACATTGGTATACTAGTTTTCTATCTAGGGTAGACAAAGTGCACAATTTCAACTTATAATACCATATATACCACAATGATCATCTCAATACGTTCACAAAATCAGGTGCACTACCCTAACTTGTTCACACACATAGAACCACATTCAAATTTACTCCCTTTAAGAGACTGGAACTGGAAGACTTAAATCACGTAAAGATAAATCTTTCCCCCCTTTTACCCAATAAAAATATAAGACAACCAAAAACAAATACAAGTCTATCATTGGGATATATTAAATCCAATCAAACAATTAAGAGAGAAAATGCATTTATTTCTAATATTTCCTTTACTTAACAACAATTCTCTACACATTAAATAAATATACACATTGAATTTCATAATATGCATAACTATGTAAATAACAATAAATTTTATTTCTCAATTGCCCAAATATACTTTTCCACATTAATACTTCAATCAATAATTCTCAATAATAAAATATATACACAATGCATATATATACATATATGGATATATATATATATATAAAGATATATATACACATATACATATATATACATACATTATATTAAATAATATATGAAAACCCTAACTCGGATTTTGATGATTAAATTATAGTGAAATCGAAAGAATCTGGGTTTAATACTAATATCCACATTTTATACAGCCTCGGCTCTGTGTATACATAGTACACAGCCCGCAGCTGTGGTTATGGATGTAGCCCTCCCCGTATGGGGATGCGGCTATGTGGCAGCCGCCGCTGCCTGTGAGGGCAGCGCCGGCTGCCTCCACAACCGTCGCCCCATATGGGGGCGGTTGTGGGGTAGCCCCACGGCCCCCATTACAATACATACTAACTTTAATAACATTCAAAATAATTTTAAATGGAATTTCGCATGTAAAATTCACGATTTTATATATATTCAATAACATCTTTTAAAAAAGAAAACACAGGAAATGAAAACCCTTGCCTCTGCCCGTACGGCGATTTAAATAAACAAAAATTTAAATAAGTTTCTTCCACAATCCAATTTATAAATATATATATATGCATAGATATATATATATATATATATATATATATTTATACAAATCTACAGAGTTTCAATCTGGAAGAATAAAAATAATTTTTAACAGAATTTCCAGTAAGGGAAATTGGGGAAATATGCACAGTATTTTTATTCAAACCCTAAATTACCCCAAAGGTTTCAATTTTTCCTTTTTACAGAGAGTAAGCTACAGAGATTTTCTAAAAAAAATAACAAATCCTCACAAAAGAAAGAATACAGTAAACAAATTTTTGAAAAGTACAGGGTTTTCCAATTTAATTGAAATTTTCTTTCACAGATAATCTTTTCAATAACACCAAAATAAAATCACAAGATGAATACCTGATTTCCCAAAGCTTTTGAAAACAATCTGAAGAAGGATTCCTCTGTTACTGCCTGAAGCCTTTCCAAAACTTTTCCAAGAACCAATTCCAAAAACAACCAAAAACTAGAGATCTTCCAATTCCAAAATCAACCAAAAAGCATATACCAAAATTTTTACAGAGCACCAAATAATTTTCCCGTGAATGATAGCATAACCTCTGTGGATTTTCCAGATCCAAATTATCCTCCGTAACAAATTTCCTCAACAAACACCAATTAATGCACTGGCACACATGTCGAGAAGTGGTTGCAAAATATCTTCTTCCACCACTTCTCGGCAATCATCCAATTTCAAATTTGCATGCAAATAATTTATTTAATTTAAATATACAATTTCCACAATTCATTTAATTTTCAAATATTAAATCTATTTACACACAATTTTTAAAACAATTTAATTTTATTAATTAATTTATTTAATTAAATAATTTAATCTTTTAAGACCAAACCATTTAACCAAATAAGCTAATTAATTAATTAAATAACATGCACTAATTTCTTCAACATTTAAAAATTAATTAAATATCACAGTACAATGTATCATCATGTCACATAGTAAATCCACTATAAGCTCCAAAACCGGTGATCAAAATATCCAAACAAGGTATCATAGTCTAGGATTAGTGAAAATAGCAGTGAAAGCATAAGCATAGTGGGAGGGTACTCCAGGACTAAGCCCTAGCCCATATGACCAAAGACTCTCACAATGCTCCACAACACCATCATGACTCATGATGTAATGGAACAAGAGTCTTTTTGGCAAGCTTTTAATCATCATCACTGAACTTAAATTTCTCAGGTCTTGCCCCACAATATTTTTAGAACTATTTATAGATTTTCTTAAAATGGTTCTCTTGGAAAGACATTGAGAATCTCCTTAGTGAAAATAGGTTAGTTCATGGGAAAAACATAAAACATCATTTGTTTTGGAATATTTCATTTGAAGTGATTTGATTCTTTATTTTTTAGTTCACTAATTTTTTAATTACAAAACTTGGGTTAGACACCTAGGGAATACACAAAAAAAGACTTTAAAGTGTGGGATTTTGGCAACAATAAGTTTGTACTGGATCCATCTATCTAATTCTATCCATTCAAATTTAACATCCAAAGAAATTAGTGAGGTTATAATTCATTTCTACCACTCAACACTGACAGTGGAAGGAAACATGTTGTATTGATCACTATAGACACTTATTTTAACCATCAACTAAACCATGCCACACACTAGTCACAACCTAGTCCCTTTCTAATTACCCCTTTCATTTTCCATCCATAAATAAATCCATTTCCACGCATTTCATAAAATAAATAATAAAAATCTATTTTATTATCTATTTATCTATTTCCAAATAATGATAAATACCCTTACCCATTTTCTATTAAATAATATGATCCAAATATTCTATTGTAACCTCCTCCATTATTCCACCCTTATTTTTATATTATGCATACATATTTATCCCAAAAAAAGAGATACTTATCCTCACCCACTTGTATCCCCCTTGATGATTCTTAGTTAGTGAGGATCCGACCCACATCCCCCATTCAATCTCAACTGTCCATTAAGATTGAATATCCACCATTCACATTCCCATATGAAAAATCTATACATCCATCAAGTCATCCTTCTTCCTTCCATATTCATGAATGATTGATTTGTAGGTACATATCATCAATTTGAGGACCTACACTTCAACATCATAGAGAAATCTACATTATCATTATGGATTTTCAAACATTATTTTTTATTTTTCATTTTATTTATGTTTTTTCTTTCATTGTTACTCTATTTGAGTGTGATCTTTATTTGAGCTTTTTGGTTTTATTTTTGGATCTATCTTAGTTTTTGTAGCTCAAATAAAGGGTGTACAATTAGTATAGTTCTTATACATATTATTGTAATTACCAACACCTTCAAATTTGAATATATCATCCATAATACTAGAAAAAAAAAATTCAATTTTATCCATACTATCTCTAGTTGTATACTATGACCCACTATCTAATGTGACCTTCAAAGAAAAAATTACACCCTTAAAATTCCCAAATAAAATGGCAAGCCATGGAAAATTACATAGGCCAATAATAATCCATACATGTATATTTAATTATAAGTCAGCTATAGGACTTCAATTTTTTTTCTAAGTCCTCATTACAATAGGTTACATTATCAATGTTGGCTTCCATAAGAAATTTTGCATGCAAAATATTAACTAGAATCTTCAAGCAATAGAAAATATTACCTTGATTATGCATGATACTATGTAGATGCTCTAGGAGGTACTCTAGGTGTACCCTGGCCTATTCTTTGACATCATCATAGTTATCATGGAGAGCATAGTGGTACTACTAAGTGACTAAGAAACATCAAACATGTTGTGTCTGCCTTAGATTCTCTTAGGTCTAGTACAATCTTTATTGTGGCCTCATGAATGACCAAACACTCTTTACCATATGTCTCCTTGTCTAAACCCAACATATATGTAACATCCAAATGGGAATCTTTGGTTTCCATAGCTCCTTTAAAATATAGTCACCAAACCTTTTAGTAAGACTAATATAATCCAATCTATTTATGCCTAAAATGTCTATAGTTATTTATTTTCCTCTACTCTGAGCTTCTTCTTACCTTTCTCACCTTCCCTTAACCTACTAAGCCCAATTTCTAATGCCATTATCAATGTTATCATGTATTAGAGTATGCAATCTATTAGAATCCATATAAAAAATGAAAGCCTAAAAACTAGTGAAAGAAAGAGATACTATAAAAATATAAATAGAAATAATTCATGAAATCAAAATAACATTAGAGAATTAATATCCAAGAGAGTGATGCAAATTATCAAGAAAAAACATAACATTAAGAGATATAAAAATATGAAGCTACATGAATGTAAAAGTGTACCAAAATAACCTAGGAGAGCAAGTATAAATAGGCTAAGTGAGAGGGAGGAGGTGGTAAATACAACCAATGGGAGGAATACACCACACGACTCCAAAAATAGGAAACTGTAACTCCCATGGAAGATGCTAAAATTTCAAGCTCTACTAACACTAATACTCACTTTATTAACCTAAGAAAAATTAGATAAAACTGTAGAAAAAACCTATGCCAAGAAATAAAAACCTACACTAATACCCTATTAAGTATAGATTAGGTGGGTGAAAGAATGGGTCCCAACAAATAAAGTATAATGAGAAACCCATGTACATAGAAATTTCCACCAAAAGAGAAGAACCCCCAATAAAAAGAGAGGAAATCCACCCAAATAGATGAGAAGAAACCCCTTTTAGAGTGGAGAGAGAAGGAAGGACTTTGAAGCCACATCAAAAAAATGAAGCCTTCTACACCCTCGAAAGAGATTGTAGATGAAGATACTTTCTTTCTTTGAAGGGTTTGGTAAAAATATCAACAACTTGCTCAAAATGTAGATAGTAGGGAAGGTCAATGAACTATCCATGCATAAGATCCTAAATGCAGTGCATGTGAACCTCTATGTTCCTTTTTCACTAATGATAGATTGAGTTTTATGAAATCTAAATGGCACTTTGGTTGTTAAAAAATATGATTGAAGGTCATTTGAACTAGATACCAAACTCAACAAGAATCTGCTAAAGCCAAATAACCTTATTGGAAAAAATCACAATCCGATGATCACCCTTAGTCGAAGATAAACTAATAGTAGACTAATTCTTTCTCAATCAACAAACATGACCTAAACCAAGTGAAGTTGTAGCTTGAAGTGGACTTGAAATCTTGAGAATTACTTGCTCAATTTTAATACAATCTAGCCTAAACCATATAGGCCTTGTGTGAGTTGTATAAATGAAGATTCCAACAAGCTATCAATATAAAGTACTATCAACCAAGGGTGAATAATATTGAACCTCAAGATTGAATCTAGAAAGGAAGCGAGTTACATAAGGCTTGCAATCAACCATGTAAAACCACGAGAGTAAATCTAGAGCATGCTTAGACTATGTAATAGTGATCCTACAATTAGATTGATATATATTAATCTTGAGAAAGTAATACAAAAAACCTACATTAGTCATCAAAAGCCTATTGTGAAGGATAGTTTTCATTATTGTATTTTATGAAGAATAACTCTCCATGATCAATTGGTAATCAACATACAAAACCATAAAGATGAATGGACCATCTTGTTATAAAATGTATATATTTAAATCCCAATGACAACAAGAGAACCTAACTATGAGAAAGAAGGAATCCATCTTGAAATACCAAGCTTAAGGGGCCTATTTGAGGCTATAAAGAGATTTCCTAAGTTTTCAAACCAAAGAAGAATCTTGAAGAAAATATTATGGATACTCCATGTATATATCCTCCTCAAGGTCTCTATGAAGAAAATCACTCTTCATAGCCATATGGTGAACCTCCCATCGATGTGAAACAATAATAGAAATTGCGAGTCTATTGGAATTCATCTTTGAAATGGGTGTAAAGGTCTCAAAGTAATCAACACTAGGAACATGGGAAAATCCCTTCACAACTAATTGTTCCTAATTCTTATCCACTAAATCATTTTCTAAATTTTTTGTTTGATGGATTCAATTACATCAAACAAGTTTCCTTACCTTAGGAAGGGGACAAAGCCCCAAGTGTAGTTCCTAATCAAGGGACTATACTCATTTTGCATAGCAACATCTCACTCAAGAATGTTGATTCCTCTAGAAAGGGTAGTGGATCAAAGGCACTAGTAATGAAGACATGAAATTATTGTAAGGAAACTTGGAGCCATCTAATGACAATTTCTACATAACCCAAAAGAGATAACAATGAAAATAAGTGCTCAGAATCCACATGCAAGAGAATGGAAAACATACCCATCAAAGATGACACAAGATATACCCTGGGAAAACCCTCAAAAGGGAAAAACCCAGCCTCCAAAAGAATCCATACTCCATCATATTAATCATCCATAAAGAAAATAAAAGAGTTACAATGAACATTTTTAAAGCATCAAGCCCTCCAATGCATTCCCATGTGTCCAAGCATGAATCCACACATCCCATGCCATGCTTCACAAATGCAGTCCTCAAGAAGACTCAATAATGGTAGCCAAACCACTTAGCCCAACCTAAACTGCTACATATGTGTTTGATTTTATAGACACAAGCTCACACAAAATACAACTAGTGGTAAGGTGAAACCATGTACCAAAAAACCATGTGAATACAAAACCACTAGCCCCTTATTTAATATTGGGTACTAAGACATCACATTATTTAATATTTCCCCAATATTAAATTATTATCACGTGTCTCCCACACATTAAATAATAATACAATATAATACAACATAAGCGAGTCCCCAAATAATTACCTTGTGTGATTATCCACACCACCAAGGTGTATCACAACTAAATA
>VDFB02293852.1:0-10935 GCA_007258455.2 Sequoia sempervirens | reverse complement strand
TAAGGACATTTGGTTCAAAGGGCACATTGATAAACTCCCTCAAGAGGTCTCCCAACCCTTAGAACAAGGGATTTACACATCATAAAGATATTGGGGGAGAGCTATCATGCATCACTTAGTTGATTGCAAACTTTCCTTGCAACCACAAATTTATATAATGGTTCAAAAGAACCTGGCTTATGTTCATTACCGCTTGGGTCGTTCCCTTGGGGTGAGTACTTTTTCCCACCAAGGCAGGCCCTCTAAAGGTGAACAAAATGGAGTAAGTGCATCCGTATTTTGATAAATCCTTGTTTGTGTAAACAAAGAGAGAACACACGTGATGCCTTTTCCCACACTAGCAAGCTTTGTTTAATTTAAAAAACCCAATTTTGAAATGTGGAGGCAATATTTTAGACAACCTAATATCACTAAAATGCTTTTGATTCTCAAGATCACCATGAAGCATGAGAGAATTGCATACGCATTTGAATGATATTATTTTGTAAAGAATATTGCAAAACAAGACAAGCACAAATTCATTTTAAATCTTTGAAGACAATAGTGAGTTCTTTTTAAAGCACCAAACTTGAGTGTAAAGTTGATTGTTCAATTTTAACCAAATCCAAAAACTAGTGAGTGTCTAAGGTTCAATTTTAACCAACTTGACAAAGCTTGAGTTGTAGGTTAATTTTATGCCCAAAATAATTCTAGTTGGTCCTAAAGTATGAAAGGAAAATATATGATAGGTTATTTTCCCATGAGTGTTTAAGAAAACTATTACAATGAGTATCAAATGTCTTTTCTTTCACTTCCATTCTCCATGATCCTTTAAAACCTACATTCCAAGCTCCAAATGTTAGATGAAATCAAGAAACAAGAATATATGAGGGTTAGATAAATGATTAAGCATAGAAACCCTAAAACTTAGACCAAGTTTCATTGTGATTTGACATTAGGTGAAAATTTGAAAATTTTAACTCTATCAAAGTTTAAAAAAACCTACACCATTGCATAGCTTATGAAATTATACCCCATTTCAAAAAAAAAAAAAAAAAAAAAAAAGACCTTCGTATGACCAAGATATGGCCATTTTAAGATTGACTATAAAAGCAAAAAAAACAATAGCATCGCCATTTGAATACAGAGGAAGCGTCACTATATAGTGACGCTGAAACGATTGTGTCACTGTTTGAGGATTTCAGCATCACTTTGCTAAATTCAACATCGCTCTATGGAAAAACAGAGACTGCGTTTGTATCGTTATTTCCTCCAGCGTTGCTATTTGTCTTTTCAGCGTCGTTGCAACCTGGAAAGACAGAAAATAAAAAAAACGACAGAAATAGAAAAAAAAACATGTTCGTTTTGAGATTTCTACCCTCCTTCTAGCACCAGATGTAAACACTAAAATTTGAAAAATAGCTTAAACTTCAACAAACATTAGCATGAATTAGTTTAAACCAAGCAAATAAAATGCTCCTATGAGATATTGAATCATGCTAAATAATGCAAACCAAACAACAAAAGATAAAAGAAATCAATTGCAAGCATGTAAAAAGAATGTTCATACCTATCCCATGGTGGATTGGTGCTACTTTGATGTGGAAAGTACCCCTTTCCCAATTCCTTGATAAGCTTGAAGATGGATGTGTGATTCTTGATACAAAATGTCAATAACCTAGCTATGGATGATGAAATTCTATGCTAACTTCGATGAAATTGTGGATGAAATCATGGATGCTTTGAACTCAAATGACTATAATGGATTTGCATGAAGTTGTGTCAACTTGTGGATCCCAAATCAATAGAGAAGGCCTCTGTTTATAATGAAGAAAGTTTGAAGAATGAATAATAGGATGAATGTGGGATTAAAGAAGGGACCAATGGCATTGTGCCACTTGTCAACATGGTAATGAAGGAGAGTGGAGCACATTTTGAACAATGTGCATGTTAAATGCATGTAGGTGAAATTTGAATTTGGAGAGGTGACTTGTGTAAGAGGAATTAATGCCAAGGTGGCTCAAGGAGAGGACATGTAAGAGCTTTTAATGCCAAGTTGGAGGACAAAAGTCCTTTGGGAGGGAGAATTCAAATAAGTGGAATATTCCAAGAATATGCCATATTTGAATGAAAATAGGGGAATTTTAAATCAAATAGATTGATTTACATGTGCAACTTGCAAAAGCTAGAGGGAAAGGAGGATTAGTGTTAGGAGCTAATTAATCTGGGATTAATTAACTTAGATGAACTTAGTGTTGCAAGATGGTATGTCCCTTGGTCTTCCTTACAGCATAACGCTTGGGTTTGTGACATGGTTTAACTGCCTCCTATGGATCTTAACCGACGCTTGTATTGGGCATTGACAGGTCAACCTTTTGGTGGAACGACAAGGCCAACAATTGGTATCAGAGTTGGTTGCAGGTTCAAACCCCTCGCTTGTGCTGGGGGGATTGTTGCAAGATGGTGTGTCCCTTGGTCTTCCTTGTAGCACAATGCTTGGGTTTGTGACATGGTCTAACCGCCTCATGTGGATCTTAACTGACGCTTGTATCGGGCATTGACAAATCGACCTTTTGGTGCAACGGCAAGGCCACCACTTAGTTGATTGTGACATTTAATTTAAATGCTTGAATTTATTTAAATCAAATGAGAGGATATTGGTAGATTAGTAATTTAATTAAATAAATTTGATTTATTCTAAAAATGAAGAACATTAGGATTTAATTAAATAAAGTTGATTTATTTAACTAAATGAAGAACATTAGGATTTAATTAAATAAAGTTGAGTTATTTAATCAAAGAGGAATTTTGATGAATTAATTAAATAAAGATTATTCAATTAATTGGTTAATAAAGAAATGATCAAGGAAGAATCAAAGTTAGTCAATCAGGATCAAGTGCATGATATCAATCAAGATATTTTGAGTGTCTATAGATCATTAACCACGGTGTCCCAACATCTCTGGAAGAATTCGATAGGGAACCCATCAAGCCTAGGGGCCTTATTAGGGTGAAGTTGCTTCAAAGCAATTTTCACTTCTTCCACTAAGAATCTAGCATTCATCTTAACATTTTGTTCCTCATTAATAATGGTCAAAATGTGACTAAGTAGATTCCTTCGTGCAATGAGGTTTGACCCCTCATTATTCAGAAGTTTTGTGAAGAAGCTCACAGTCATATCCACAATTTCTTTAGGGTCCTCTGTGAAAGATCCATCCAATTTGCTCAACCTTGAAATTATGTTCACTTCTTTGTGCTTTCGTGTAATGTTGTGAAAATATTTGGTGTTCCTATCACTAGCCTCAATCCAGGACTCTCTAGATTTATATTTCCATAATATTTCCTCTTTTGATAGAATATCCTCATAGTTCTTCAATGCCTCCTTTTCTCTTAGAAAATAATCTTGATTCATACCTTGTGCAATGACCTCATTCAGCTTATTTAATTCCTCCTCAATCTGAGTTTTAGTCTGGAAAATTTTCTTCAATTGCTCCCTATTCCCCTCAACCAATCTTTTCTTGACATGTTTTAATTTTGAAATAAAAAAAATAGTTTGGATCCCACAAAATGTTCTTTCTTCCACCACATATCAATGAGTTAGGAAACGCTCTTCCTTAAACCACATATTCTCGAACTTGAAGGGTGACCTAGCTAGTTTCTCATCCTCCCAAATGGTGAGCCTTATTGGGAAATGATCTAAGCCTGAGCAAGGTAGGATATATGCTTCCAAAGTGCAGGGAAAGGTGGAAAGATATCCTTTAAAGAAGAATTTGTCCAATTTTTCAGCAATGTTGCTAAATCCCAATCTTCTATTATTCCATGTAAAGATACCATTTTTTGCCTCAATATATAAAAGATTATTTCTATATACCCATTCTCCAAAGTCCCTTTGAGATTGCCCTGTTCTATCAATACCACCTCTCTTATCCCCCCTATGGAGGATCACATAAAATCTCTACCAATGATGCAATGGGAGTAGTTGTGTGCTTCCATGAATCTATCCAATTCTTCCCATAACTCCATTTTGTTGATGCAAGAAATAAGGCCGTAAACATTGATCAACATGATTTGAAGCTTAAAGGAGAGACTTGACAAATTACCCCCAATCCAATGCCTGCCAAATCCTAATGCTTTGAAGCAAATGGTGAATGGATTCCATAGAATTGTTACACCCCTAGAGGCACCTTCTGCATTTATAGCCACCATTTTCTAGTTCTTAAAGCTTTTGGTAAAGGATTCCATCTCAGCCACAAATAGTTTTGTTTCTTGTATTAAGATTACTTTTGCTTTGGTCAAACACACTCTTCGCTTGACCAAACATCTCTTGTTAGGGGTGTTTAAGCCCCTAACATCCCATGATAGGAGCATCACGACTCCTAGGGAAGGGGGTGCCATTCCCTAAGTTCAAAAGTGATGTAATCTTGAGCTATCCCACTACCTCTGCATATATGCTCCTTAGTTCAAGAAGAGATTTCCCACTTACTCTCTTGTTTGATATTTTACCATAGTCCAATTTGGCTTTATTGGATGGGATCTGATGAATACCCAATTTCTCAAGCTCCACCTGATTATGGGGACTGGTTTCTTTGAGGTCCTCAATTGAGAATATTAGATTATTTTCTTTTATTTCCATTTCTTCTTCCTCTAGAAGTTCTTGTAGTAAAGCCTGCTTCTATTCTACTAGTTCTGGCTTGGTTTCTATGTTTCTAATATATTCTCCTAAGATGCCCAAGAACTCATCGATGGAATCTAATGCAAAAAATTATTGTCCCGTTTTAACAGTCACAACATCTTTGGTCTCTAAAGTGGTATGAGTGTTTTGAGGGTCGATACCCTCCACCGCTCTTATTTCTTCTTCCTCTAGATCTTGCACTATTGCTTTTCCCACAATTCCAAGGGTAGTTTCCTCCTTATAATCTCTTGAGGGATCCTACACAAGTGAAGCCTCATGTGAAATTTCCTTTATCTACAAGTGAATATCACACTAAAGATCTTTTGTGTCCTTGAGCAGTTTGAGTAGCTCCCTTTTTATGGAATCTATATTGCCCTTAATTGTAAGAGGCCCTTGATTAATGGCTCTTGTTGAAGGCGAGGACTAAGGCATGCAAGATATCGTTTTCCTCTTTTTGAAATTAGGGCCAAACACTGATTCAAACAACGAGAGCTTGCCTTTATCTTTTGTTGTGGGATTCTTTGTTGTAGATCTATGATCATAGAAGGGTTTGAAGAAATTATTATTATGTTGCTTTGAGTTGCTTGTGATAGACCTAGGCCCAAGAATACAGCTACCCCCTGTTGGGTTATTGTTGATCCTCAAGGGTTTTCCAGTTTTGATCTATGTACACAGATTCTGGCTTCTGATCCTATTTTACCATAAAAGAAATCCTCATCCACCCTAATGAAGAAACCGATCTATTCTCCTATCCTGCCTAGGGCTTCCATGCTCCAATTCTCCGATGGGATATTTTTTAGTGTGATCCATTTAGGGAGTTTTTGAATGTCATGCAAGTGCTGGGGTCAAAATTCGGTTCTCAGTCTATATAGTAAAAGCTAAAACCCTCAAAAAATAAGGGCTTTCCATACATGATTTCCCACTTAAGAAACTCATCTACACATTCAACAATAAAGAACCCTTCTGAAATGGAGCGCACACTCACTTGTCCATTGAAAACTGCTTACACTAATCTATGATCCATTCCGCTAGCAGCTTAGTCCACACCATTTGGCAAAAAAAGTGCAGCAATGAAGATGTGCCCATATCGGGGTAAGTAGTTTCAATTGTATGAAGATGGCTTTGGACTATGATTTTGAACCAAAATCTTTGTATGTTTCTTTGTGAAAGGTGTTTCCCTAATTTCAGATTCTTCCATACCCAGGCAATTTTTCCTTCCCAAAGAGGATAGATGGCTTATTCTTAGGGTTTCCCCACTTATTGCTATTGTATACTCTTGGGATCACTGGTTGAGGCTGCCATGTGTTGCCTCCTTGTGTGCGGTTTTGTTTGTGGCCAGAGGAGGTTTGGCCATGATCTTGATTTTGTCCATGTGTGGAACTAGGTCTAAGGGAATCCTATTTGCCACTATGGCAAAGGGAGGGATCGCCAAAAATCGACTACGATTTTGTTCATAGAAAAGCTTGCCTTTCACCCTTCCGCTCATTTCACTATTTTTATTAAAATAATTATAATATAAATTTTAAATTCAATGATATGATAAATTATAAATATTATTTGAGTGTGCAATAAAATATCAAACATTAAAACAACTTATTAATTACTTTGAAGGTGTTCCCTATTTGAACATTACCAGCTGACTTTAATGATCGACAATTGAGTATGTGATAGAATGATAACTGACCATTGAAAAAGATATGACCATTCGATGAACCCAATATAGAATAAGAATAAATAATATTAAAAAAAAACACTTTATACAAAAAATAGAAATTCTTTCTATATTTCCACTAGAAAATATGTTTTACATTCATATTATAACTTAGGTCAAAAACAAAAAAGAAAGAAAGTAAAGAATTAGATATTGTTTCTAATTTTCCACTAATATTCAAAGTGTATAAATATATATAATATTTTATATAATATAATTTTTTATAATTTATAATTTCTATTGTTTTTCTATATATGTGTGTGTGTGTGTGTGTGTGTGTGTGTGTGTGTGTATGTATGTATGTATGTATGTATGTATGTATTTATTTTATGGTATTTTTTAATTTTAGATTATAAAATATATATTTTTAGAATATTCTTAATTTAATATTATGAAATAAAATTACATTTTATATATTTAACTATTTTTAGTATAATATTATAATATTTAGATATTATATATATATTTAATGTTTATATACACTATAAGTTATTAAATATAAATATTATATAACTTTTTACATATTATTAATTAATATATGAAATATATTATAAGTTTAATATTTTTCAAAATATTTTTTATTTTAGATTATAAAATATAATTTTCTAGAATATTCTTAATTTAATATTATGAAATAAAATTACATTTTATATATTTAACTATTTTAGCATAATATTATAATATTTAGATATTATATATTTAATATTTATATACAATATGCATTATTAAATATAAATATAATTTAACTTTTTACATATATTACTAATTAAATATATTATAAGTTTAATATTAATCTATATTTTTTATATATATATTATATTTATTAAAAATGATTAAAATATTAAATATATTAGAAGTTTAATATTTATCGATATTTATTTTTAATATACATATATTATATTTATTGAAAAATATATTCAATTTATATTTATCATTGTATATTATATGAAATGTGATGCATATTATTAAAAATAAATATATAATATACACTCCCTTTTCGTCCCACCCTATCTCTATCTCTCTACCTCTACCCCCTCTAAAAATTTCTCACATCTTATTTCTCACTCTTGCCCCCTCTATATATTCCTCTCTCTACATCTCTCTCTATATCACTTCGTATATCTTTATCTATATCTCCATGTCTCCCTCTCTCATTGTCTTCGTCTTTCTATCTCTATTTCTCCCTCTCCCTCTTTTTCTCTCCTTCCATTGCTCCCTCTCTATTTTTTTTTTCTCACACCACCTAGTATATTTTCCAAGTTATATCTATCTCTCCTTATCACTCCCTCTTTCTATTTCTATCTACTTCTCTCTCCTCTCTCTATTTATCTCCCCCCTCTCCCTCCCTCTCTATCTATTTATAAATATATATCTCCCTCTCTATATCTCTCCATATCTCTTTCTCACTCATATACACACACTTCCGCTTTCTCCTTCCCTACCTCTACCTCTATCTCTCTATCTTTTTTCCTATCTATACCCCTCTATTACTTATCTAGATATCACCTTCTCTCTCACTCTTGCCCCCCATCTCTCCCTCCCCCTCTATTTATATCTCATTGTGTCTATGTCTATCTCTCTCTCTCTCTACATCTATCTCCCTATCTTTCTCCCTACACATCTATATCCTTTCCCTCTCCCCCCTTCTTGTCTCTCTATTTTATTCACTCCATCTCTCCCTCCACCTCTTCTAATCTATATCTTTATCTTTATTTCTCCCTCTCACTAATCTCTCTATCTCTTTCTATCCATATCCTTCTCTACGTATATATCCCTATCTATCTCCCTATCTCTTTTATCTCTTTTCCTATCCCTCTTTATCTCTCTATATCACCCTCTATCTATATCTCTCCCTCTCCCTCTCTCCCCCCTCTTCTTATCTCTCCCTCTTCCCCATCTCTCCCTCTCTTTCTCCCTCCCTATCCCCCTCTCTCTCTCTCCCCCCCGTATTTTTATCTCCCTATCCATCTCTATTTGTATTTATCTACTTCTCTCTATTTTTCTCTCTTTATCTCTCTCCCTCTCCCCCTTTCTCTATATCTCCTTATATCACTCTATCTCGCCATATATCTATCTCTATCTCTTCCTCTTTTATCTCTTTATCTCTTCCTCTTTGTCTCTCCCCCTCTATCTCCCTATCTCTATCTTTATTTCTCCCTCTATCTCTCTCTATATCCCTATCTATTCATCTCCCTCTTCCTCTCTCGTTCTATATTCATCTCTACCTCTATCTATTTGTCTCACTCTTCCTCTCTTGCTCTATATTCATCTCTACCTCTATTCCTCTTCCCCTCCATCTCTAGAAATATCTCCCTCTCTCTACCCATCCATCTCTCCTTATCTATCCCCCCTCCTTCATAGACCTTCATTGTCTAATTGATTCGAAGGTTTTCTTTCACTCATTTTTAGAGACCTTTGTTGCACAAACAATATCATTTTCTAAATGGCCAACCAATTGAACTCATGTAATACACAAATTTATGAAAAAAATAGGCTTCAATTTTCCCTAATTGACACTCCACACCTCTTCAACGTACCCATTGCACACCAAGATGCGATTGCTAGTAAGTAATATTTCTAGAATTGCCTAACTACTAATAACAAATATGAAACCCACTTGTTTTAGTGTAACTTCAATTACTAGAACAATTGTCTAGAAGCGGGAAGGATTTGAGCTCTACACAAAATTCGCTCACAGCCATTTAACCAATCACACTGAGCACCTTTTAACATTTATTCACATACTTTCTAAATTGAAGTTTGCAAAATTTATTTTAAATTTTCCCATTCATAGAAATAATCTTTTTATCAAAGTAAAAATATAAATTTGGCATCATTAGTTGACTTCAACGAAACACACAATATTTCTAAATTTTTAATTTGTTTGCAGATCTTAAATCTGAGCCTAGAGAATATAGCATATATACTCCTCTCCTAACAAAACAATGCAATAAACTGGAATTTTATTTTATTTTTGACTTGATTCATGCGTGTTTGTTAATCAGTGCTTTTTATTTTCTGTCGATTTAATCAATGTATGTTTTTAATCAAATATCACAAAAACCAAAATTTAAAAGCTTTCAATACTTACATAAGTGTTCTAAATTTTAATGATGTGCAGTGGTAATGTAGAAGAAATTTAAATTTTGAGAAATAGCTTAAAAACAATAAACTAATAAATTGTTTAGCTATAACTTTAGTTAGGCCAAAGGCTTTCCCTATTTGAAGAAGACCGAGCTAAAATTTCATATCAATGGTTCAATTTATAAAAGAGGGGATGCAAGAGGATTGAAGTTATTTTGACCGTTTTGTTTTTTCCCCCTTTGCATTTTTGTTTCACTCACATGACTTCATTAATAGTTGTCATAGTCACTTGTTTTTCTAGCAATACAAAAAAATTCACCATTTTTTAAATGCTTTCAGTGTGGACTTATCCTTGCCTTTATATAATTTATTATGGGGAAGGCATTCCCTATTTGAAAAGACCAAAAATAGGGGATGCAAGATGATTGAAGTTATATTGATCGTTCTTCTTTTCTCCCTCTCCACGTGCATTGC
Source organism: Sequoia sempervirens (assembly GCA_007258455.2). Classification (NCBI taxonomy): domain Eukaryota; kingdom Viridiplantae; phylum Streptophyta; class Pinopsida; order Cupressales; family Cupressaceae; genus Sequoia; species Sequoia sempervirens. The sequence goes on along the minus strand of VDFB02293852.1, from coordinate 1,015 downwards.
TATAAAAGTAGTTTTTGTTTCACTTGCATGACTTAATTAATAGTTATCATAGTCGCCCGTTTTTTAAATGCTTTCAACCATGGACTTATCTTGCCTTTATATAATTTAAACTATATAATATGGGCTTATCTTGAATTTATATAATTTAAACTATATAATATAATATACATTATTACAATTATAATTTATATATAAATTATATAAATATTATTATATATTATATTTTATAATAAAATATTAAATGCAAATATAAAATTATGATAAATAAAAATTACTTTTTTTAATAGTAAGATTAAATCAATATATAAAATAACACAACATATAATAGATATAATATAAATAAAATTATATATATATAAATATAAATATACAATTATTAAATACAAATTAAATTATCATATAAATAAAATTATATATTATATTCTCAAATTTAAATTATTAAATATAGATATAAAATTACTATAATTAGTGATCAATATATTTAAATATAATGCATATTAAATAACATATAAAATTATATGACAATGAGCAATTTTAGGCCATAAGGGGTTTTTGATTGCCCAACTCTTGGTTTTTGATAGGGTCCATTGTTGTTTATCCTTTGCTAATGGCGTTGCACTTTGGTGTAGTTTGTCATTGCACTTCGGGTGGTGGTGCCAATGCCCCGAGGGAGACCGGTGAGGAGCATATTGCATTTGTGTTTCCCTTCATGTAGGAGAAAGAGAAGGTCGTTGTCAAGAGGGTGGTTGGGGCAGATTTCAAGGCCCCAACCACCTATGTGCAAGTGTTGGGGGTACGGTTACGGGGAATTAGAGTGATCAGACCCTTCATTCGTAGGGTGCTCTCGGCGGGTGTAATGGAGGCCATCAATAATCTATCATTAGAGCTAAATTTTGGACTTGCGCTAGGTGTATTGAGCCTGAATGAAGAAAAAAAAAGCATGGCGCCTGTTCAAAACAAGGGTTGAAAAGAAATATGATATTTCTGATTTTCTGTTGTTTGTGGAAGAGAACCA
>VDFB02293851.1:0-26804 GCA_007258455.2 Sequoia sempervirens | reverse complement strand
AATTAGTGATCAATATATTTAAATATAATGCATATTAAATAACATATAAAATTATATGACAATGAGCAATTTTAGGCCATAAGGGGTTTTTGATTGCCCAACTCTTGGTTTTTGATAGGGTCCATTGTTGTTTATCCTTTGCTAATGGCGTTGCACTTTGGTGTAGTTTGTCATTGCACTTCGGGTGGTGGTGCCAATGCCCCGAGGGAGACCGGTGAGGAGCATATTGCATTTGTGTTTCCCTTCATGTAGGAGAAAGAGAAGGTCGTTGTCAAGAGGGTGGTTGGGGCAGATTTCAAGGCCCCAACCACCTATGTGCAAGTGTTGGGGGTACGGTTACGGGGAATTAGAGTGATCAGACCCTTCATTCGTAGGGTGCTCTCGGCGGGTGTAATGGAGGCCATCAATAATCTATCATTAGAGCTAAATTTTGGACTTGCGCTAGGTGTATTGAGCCTGAATGAAGAAAAAAAAAGCATGGCGCCTGTTCAAAACAAGGGTTGAAAAGAAATATGATATTTCTGATTTTCTGTTGTTTGTGGAAGAGAACCAAGGTCTTATTGACCAGAAAGTAATAGTTAGGATGCTAGCTGTAGCTGATGGGGTGGGCTACTTCATTGAGTGTAAACACCCCAAAATCATTTGTAATAGTTTTATTTGAAGGAAATGAAGGGAGCTACACCCCACGGTAGCACTTACCTAAAAAAAAATGATATACATAAATTATATTAATATTATTATATAAGAAAATATTAAATATAAATATAAAATTATTATAATTAAAAATTACTATATTTTTAGTATTAAGATTAAATTAATATATAAAATAATACAATATATAATAGATATAATATAAATAAAATTATATATAAAATACATATTATATTATCATATAAATAAAATTATATATATTATATTCTCTAATGAAAATGATTAAATATAGATATAAAATTATTATAATTAGTAATCAATATATTTAAATATATTGCATATTCAAATAACATATAAAAAATTTAATACTTGAATGAGGGCTAGAGAGATAAGGAAAAAGAAAGAGAGATAGAGGGGAAGACAATTCTATATAGAGATAGGTATATATATAAAGAAAAAAAATTGAATGATAAAGAGTGAGAGAGAGATCCAAAGGGAAAGAGAAACAAAAAGACGTAGAGAGATTGATGGATAAAGAGGGAGTGGGAGAGATAAATAGTGGGAGAAATTATCAAATTCATTTTAAAAATAATATTATATTTAGAAAATTATTATATATTATATTTTACAATACAAATTATTAGATATAATATATAATACAATTTATAGTACAATTTAAATTAACATATAATGAATCAAATAGCTTGATTCATCAAAAGAGGGGATAAATATGACCTAAAGTGAGGAACAAAGAAATGGAGAGAGAAAAGGGGGAGCAAGAAAAGTGATGTAGAGAGAGGAATATAGAAGGGGAGACAAATACAAAGAGAAGTAGGACATTTATATTTTTATCTGCCTCTCTATCTCTTTTCATATCTCTCTCATATACCCACACATTCTATGTTTCTCCTCCTTATCTCTATCTCTATATCTATCTATCTATCTTTCCCCTCTCCATCTCTCTCCCTACTTTCTCTATACATCTCTAATACTTGTCTATGTCTTTATCTATCTCTATTACTCCCTATCTCTATCTTTATCTTTCTATCTCTCCCTCTCTCTCTATATATTTTTATTTATTTTGGATCTCTAATGATCCCCTCTCCTCTCCATATCCCTCTCCATCTCCATCTCTATCTCCCTCCCTATCTCTATGTCCCAATCCCTCTCCCTCTCTCTCACTCTTCCCCCCTCTATCTCTCCCTATTTCCCTCTCTCTCCCTTTCTCCCTATAGCAAAAATAACATGAACTTATTGGTAATGGAGCTTGATTATCTTCCTCATTCAAAGGTTTTATTATAGTTGTTTCTTGGACCCTTCTAAGTGGATGCATTGATTTGAAACTATTACTTCTCCATTGAGACCTTTGTTGCACAAACAACATTGTTTGAGAAATGACCTACTAATCGACCTCATGTCCTACTCAAATGTATGCAACTAATAGACCAAAAAACTTCTTCCACCTCTTCCACATACCCATTGCACACCAAGATGCAATTGCTAGTAAATACTTCACACAGAATGTCACATCAATCAGCTCTTGTCAACAGTCCGGTAATTATCTCAAGGCCACAATAGCCTCTTTCTGCTGTTCATAAGTAAATTATATTACTAGCAAATCCATAATATACAACGATCCCTGATAATTTTAGGCAAAACTAGAAATCGCTCCGTGCTAGCTATAATCTAGAATACGAAGTCGTTATTTAACATAAATATTTGATCATAAAACCAATATACCCTGGGATGTGTACCCGGGGTTTTTACAAGGTTTCAGGGAGGGGAGACATCCTGGAGACGGGAGGCTGGGGACAGAACCTCCCATTCTTGTCTTGACATGAGCTCACCCAAACAACCACGTCAATAAAAACATCGACTCCTGGGCTAGTCGTTTACACCAGACGTGTCTTGATAGGAATTCGTAGGTTCCTCCGAACATCCTCTAGCATTACGATCATCCACCCCATTGGGAGTTGGAAAAACAGATATTTGGCCAAGGTGGGGACGTTCCCCTGTTTGACGACTCCTGTGACGTTGAAATTATTTCAAATAGCGGCAACAAATTATCAAGGAAAAAAGTGTTTACAGATCTTAAAACCCCAGACGTGGCTTGTTTTGTTTTGCACCGGGGAAATAGTGCTTATGTGTAATGGAGAAGATCGAAAGAGATGACCGATTGATATCGCTGCACAAGGATGAATCTTGAGATCATTATGCATGCTGAATTCTTAAGGTCGGCAACCAAAGCGGCCTTCACAGTCCTGCTGCCCAACTTGACGGATTCTATTTAAGTTTTCATATAGCTCCAGGTATGTCCAAATGAGTTCCTACACTCAGACCTGGTGTATTGTAGCCCATTCCCGGCTCCCACGAAGAATACATTGCCATTATGTCTAAGCATGGAATCCTTGCACTTATAAAATATAATACTAAAGAATTTTAAAACTAAAGAGACAAATATTGTTAAACTTCTACGCTGAAGGGAGAATATAAAGATGAACTTTATATATATACCCCTACCATCCCCAAAATTTAAGAAAATGTTTGCCGTCCCTGCGTGCCCATCCTGCAAACTCAGAGAAACACTGCATAAAACTGACAAGGAAATTGGGGAAAATACAAGTGGAGATAGAATATTATTAATTTTATTATTATTCGATTGAACAAGTGTTTTCTCTTAGCAATCGTATTTTTTCATTCATTCTAATCATTTGGTGCAAATTAAAAATACTTATTTCTTTGGCTATATGCATGATAAGTTCCAATGGCCTGTACTCATGGAACTTCATGATGTCTTAATGAAAGGTAATCACTGCAAGCAGCTTTCCTAATTTATCTTCCCATAGCTCTTCCACTGAGATACAGAAAATGCTTAATGCATTAGGCATTGTTCACACTGTCAAGTTGCCACAGTCAATGTCCCTATCTTCCAACTCGTCTTCATTAAATCTGTTTCCGGCAAGTTGACTCATTACAGACAAGCCTGTCAAAGGCAATTAAAACTGGCGTTACAAATGTACATCCATATATAATGAACATTACTATGTCAACACAGCTTTGAGGCAACTATTTTTGCCTTATGATAAGCATTACAATATATAGATAACCAATTAATGCATTGAGAATATAAAACTAAAGGATTTTCTATGTGTTGTGTCAACTTCTAGGTGTACACCCGTCCACTAAAAGAACTCATATTAATCACAATTTTGTCAATTAAAATATTAATTGCTTTCAGATCCTAACCAACTGTTAACATCTATAATTAACAAAGAAAAAACCTGGAAAACAGTATGACGTAAACTATGAAAGGAAACGTAGAAACACGAGTGCTTCCTAATTCAAACCTTACATGTATCTTTGTTGTCAAATCCCCTTTTCACACTGAATGCCCAAATGTTGGAATATTAACCTAATAGCTGGCGATCCCCGCCAACCAACTTTGCCCCTATGCTCATAATCAATAAATTAGTCATTCGCGATTCAGCCCAGAATCACTAGGTGGCCTGTTTTTGTTTTTATATCAACCCTTTGCGTTACCTCCAATAATGCGAAGCTATCTCATAATCGATAAAATATTCATCAGCGATATCCGCGGGAGACTTTCGATAAAAGTTTGTTTTATTTATTTTTAACGCGCCGCGCCGGTTTACCGGACGCGATCAGCTAACTTCGCTGCCGCAATAATATCGTAAATCAAGTTTTTAACCGCCAGCGATATCCACGGAGACTGATAAAGTTTGTTTTATTTTTAACGCCCTTGATTTACGGGCGATCAACTAGCAACGCCCTTAATATAAATAATCAAGTTTTAACCTTAGCGATACGCTTGGGAGCTATGGAAAAGGCAGCCCTTACCAAAGAAATATCGAGAATCTTAGAAATATTTAATATTAAATTTTAATATTATGAAAAAGGACATTGTATTAAATGCATTTTGTGAGAAAAAGTTAGTTAGGTGAATTTGAAAAATTGTAGTTTCGTTTCCCTCATCAGGTGAAAAATTCTTCCGCGTGACTTTTACAGTGCATATATATTTTTTTTTGTAATTGTAATTTTATTTTGAACAAGTGAATGAGAAGAGGAATGTGAATGTGAGCAAACAGAAAATTACGAGCAGCAGCTCTGTGTGTTGAAAAAAATAATATTTTATGTTTTAATTTTTACTGAGTGTGAAAATTTCCTCCTCTGCCTCTGGGCCTTCACGTGGTATCAGAGCAAGTTTGACTATCAGAGCAAGTTCGACTATCAGAGCAAGTTCGAGTATCAGAGCAAGTTTGATTATCAGAGTCAATTTTATCAAAGAAGATCATCTGGGTAAATTTCAAAAATGGCAGCAAGCACAAGCTTGACAAACCCACAAATTCCACAGTTTAATGGGAAGAATTATGAGTACTGGTCAATTACAATGAAAGCACTATTTAGTTCACAAGATATATGGGATTTAGTAGAGAATGGATTTGCAGAGCCAGCAGATGCAGTAGCATACAATGCTTTAACACAAGCAGAGAAAGACTTATTGAAGGACACAAGGAAGAAAGATTCAAAGGCTTTATTTTATCTGTTTCAAGCTGTACATGAGAGCATTTTTCCAAGGATTTCAGCAGCAACAAAGTCCAAACAAGCATGGGACATACTTCAAACAGCCTATCAAGGCATGGCAAAAGTTAAAACAGCAAAGCTACAAATGCTGAGAAGAGATTTTGAAACAATATGTATGAAGGACAATGAATCTGTAGATTCATTCTACACCCAAGTCATTGGGGTGGTTAATCAAATTAGGTCTCATGGAGAAAATCTGGAAGATACCAAAGTTGTTGAAAAGATTTTAAGGAGTTTTCCCACAAAATTTCTACCGGTTGTAGTTGCTATAGAGGAGACAAAGGATCTCTCACAGTTCTCAGTTGATGAGCTGTATGCATCTCTAATTTCTCATGAACAAAGGCTGAAAAGGTCAGCAGACACATCACTGGAGCATGCTTTCAAAACTCAGGCTTCAGTCAGTCAAGGAAGAGGCAGAGGTAGATCAAGAGGAAGAGGAAGAAACTCTTACAGAGGTGAAAGATCTGATATATCAAACTCAAGTGGAAGATGCAGCAATCAAGGCTCAAGCCAAAACTCAACACAGAATCAGTCACAAAATCAAAGGTATGAGAAATCTCAAGTCCAATGTCACTATTGTAAAAAATATGGGCATTATATGAATGAGTGTAGAAAGAAGCAGTATGATAATAATAGACAAAATGCAAATTTTTCAAGAGAAGGTCAAAATCAGGATTCAGATAAGAGAACAATGTTTTTAGCTTGTAATGTTGCTCAAGCAAATGAAAAAGATGTATGGTTTTTAGATTCAGGCTGTAGCAATCATATGACAGGGAATCTAGAAATGTTTTCAAGTTTAAATGAGAATGTAAAGTCTGATGTTACATTGGGTAATGACAACAAAGTGTCAGTCAAAGGAAAAGGAGATGTCAATATTCTAACTAAACAAGGGGAGAAAAAGTATATTTCAGATGTGTATTTTGTGCCTGGTCTAAAACATAACTTAATGAGTGTAGGGCAACTGGTTCAAAAAGGGTATAGAGTAACCTTCAAGAATGGTCTATGCACAATTTTAGACAAATACCCAAGCAACCAGCTTATTGCAAAAGTCAGAATGACAAACAACAGAATGTTTCCCTTAAAGATAAGGCCAGATTTGAATATAAATTATGCTCAAGCACAACACTTAATGAATTCACAAGTGGGTAGAGAAGAAACTACAGCAGTAGTGCAGACAATCTTTCAAGCTGAGATAAAAGATGAAAACTGGTTATGGCACCTGAGATTTGGTCATCTCAACTTTGGAGGTCTAAATTTACTTCATAGGAAAGGCATGGTCAAGGGACTACCTTTAATAGAAAAACCAGAAAGGGTATGTGAAGGGTGCATTTTAGGAAAACAACACAGAGAATCATTTCCAGCAGGAAAGTCAACTAGAGCAAAAGCCCCTTTGGAAATTATACATTCAGATTTGTGTGGACCTATGCAAACACCTTCAATAGGTGGTAGTTTTTATTTTCTAACATTCATTGATGATTATTCAAGAAAAACATGGGTTTATTTTCTAAAGTAGAAAAATGAAGTGTTTGATCTATTTCGTCAGTTCAAGAATTTGGTTGAAAAACAAAGTGGTTATTATATCAAAGTGTTGAAACGGATAAATTGGTGAATATATTTCGAGAGTTTTAATTTTTGTAAGGATCATGGAATTCACAAGCAATTCACAACTAGATACACACCTCAACAAAATGGAGTAGCTGAAAGGAAAAACAGAACAATCATGGAAATGGCTAGAAGTATGTTGAAAGCCAAACATTTGTCAAATGAATATTGGGTAGAAGCAATTTCTTGTGCAGCCTATATAATGAATAGGTGTCCAACAAAAAGTGTTATGAATATAGTACCTGAAGAAGCATGGACAGGAAGAAAACACAGTGTTACTCACATGAGAGTATTTGGATGTGTTGCATATGCACATGTGCCTGATGAATTGAGAAGGAAGCTAGATAACAAAGGAGAAAAATGTATATTTGTTGGATACAGTGAAGAATCTAAAGCTTATAAGCTCTATAATCCAACAACAAAGAAAGTTATAATCAGCAGAGATGTACAATTTGTAGAGATGGAAGCATGGGATGGAAGCATAGAAGGCAGTCAATATTTCGGCTGTGCTACCTCAAGAGGAGAATAAAGTTCCAGCAACAACAAATGTTCCAGCTATTGTGACTCCTACCACTCCCATTCAAGCTCAACAAAGTAGTCCACAAGTGACACCGACATCGACTATAAGAGCGGCCTCCAATCCCATTCCAAAGGGAAACGAGAAGTCCGACAAGAGGGACAACAAACACCATCTGTGGGACCATGGTCCATTCCCTGAAGTTCAAGTGATATGTCAAATCCTACATTGGCAAGTCTGAGAAGACAGAAAATTAGAAGCATAAGAGATATATATGAGCAAAATGAAGGTGAGAATAACTCAGATCAGATTTCTCTTTGTGCATTTTATTCTCAAATAGAAGATCCAGTTCATTTTGAAGATGCAGTCAAAGATGATAAATGGGTAAGTGCTATGGATGAAGAGATTGAAGCAATTGAAAAGAATCAGACATGGGAACTACTCAGTCTTCCAAAAGACAAAGATGTAATTGGAGTGAAATGGATTTATAAAACCAAATTGAATGAAAAAGATGAAGTTCAGAAGCTTAAAGCAAGATTGGTTGTAAAGGGCTATTCACAACAGCCTGGAATTGATTACAATGAAACATTTGCACCTGTAGCGCGATTGGATACTATAAGGATGATTTTAGCATTAGCAGCTCAGAATAAGTGGTCTGTATCTCAAATGGATGTAAAGTCAGCTTTTTTAAATGGTTATTTAGAAGAAGAAGTTTATGTGGATCAGCCACCTGGATATGAAATTCTGGGTCAAGAAGATAAAGTTTACAAATTGAAAAGGCACTGTATGGATTGAAGCAAGCCCCAAGAGCTTGGTACAGCAGAATAGACAGTTATCTTTTGTTGAATGGATTTAATAGATGTAGCAGTGAGCCCACACTGTATACAAAAATGAATGAAGAAGGTGAAATACTAATAGTATGCTTATATGTGGATGATTTAATATTCACTGGAAATTTGTCAATTGATCTGTTCAAGGCAGACATGAAGAAAGAATTTGAAATGACAGACTTAGGTCTGATGAAGTATTTTTTAGGCATTGAAGTGAATCAAAATGAAAATGGTATTTTTATTTCACAGTCAAAATATACAAATGACATTTTGAAAAGGTTTAATATGATGAAGTGCAAACTACCAACACCCTCGTGTGGTCACGAGAACTAAGCCATGATAGAGGAGGTTCTAATGTTGATCCAACTTTGTTTAAGAGCTTGTTGGAAGTCTCATGTATCTCCATGACCCTGAGGAGGCCCGGTTATTATATGGAGTAAGTTTGATTTCAAGGTTTATGAAACACCAAAAAAGACATACCCATTGGAAGCGAGGGAAGAGAAATTTTAAGGTATGTAAATTAAGGAACAAAATTTTGGCATTAAGTATTCAAGTTCGGATGAGTTCAAACTCATAGGACCACCTGAGCAGTGGTAATAAGCAGCATTGATGGCGAGAAAAAGTAAAATCTGGTTATGTATTAATTTTTAGGTGAGTTGTCTCACTTGAATGCTTCAAAGAAGCAGCCAATAGTTTGTCTTTCATCAGCAGAAGCAGAGTATGTGGCAGCCACAAGTGCAGCATGTCAAGCAGTTTGGATGAGAAGAATTTTGAAAGAATTGCAAAATGAACAAATGGAGGCTACAAAAATTTACTGTGATAACAATTCAGCCATTGCTCTTTCGAAGAATCCAGTCTTTCATAAGAGAAGCAAGCATATTGATACCAGGTATCATTTTATCAGAGAATTAATTAACAATGGTGAAATATTTTTAGAATTTTGCAGATCAGAAGAGCAGAGTGCAGATATTTTTACAAAGCCGCTGGGAAGAGATAATTTTATTTTTCAGAGAAACAGATTGGGCATGGTGGACAGCGCAGTTATGCTTAAGGGGGAGTGTTGGAATATTAACCCTAACTGCCACCGTCCCCGCCAACCGCTGCCCGCTATATCGCAATCAATAAATTAGTCATTGCGATTCCGCGGGAGTCTTCGGTAATGTTTTTGTTTTATATCAGCCTTTGCCGTTACCCTCCCATTGATGCAGCTATATGCAATCAATAAAATATTCATGCCAATATCACGGGGAGACTTCGGTAAAAGCTTGTTTTATTTTAACATGCATGAGTTTACGGGCGATCAACTAACTTGTGCCGCAATATAAGTATGGATTTTAACTTAACCCATTGCGATACTGCGGGGAACTATGGAAAAAGCCGCCACCGTCAGGAAATATCCGGATACGAAAGGATTAATATTTAAGTTTTTATATTATGTAAAGGATATTGTATTAAATGCGTTTTGACGGGGGAAAAGTTAGTTAGGTGATTTTGAATTTAAATGTTATTTTCGTTCCCTCTCATCCGTGAAAATATTTCACGTGACTTTTTACCTATAGCATATATTATGTAATTGTAATTTTATTTGAACAAGTGAAGATGAGAGAATGTGAATGTGAGCAAGCAGAAAATTCTGGCTTGAAGCTCTTGCATGTTGAAAAAATGTATTTTATGTTTTAATTTTTGCGAGTGTGAAAAATTTCCTCCTTCCTACAGGCCTTCTAGAAATACAAAATAACAAAATGTCTCATGATAGAAAGTAAGAGATTACTAATCATATAAAATTATTTTTTCAAGACTAATTTCCCCCCTTATAAATAGCAGCCAGTCCATTCCCATTCTCCAACTACAAATTGTGTGTAATTCTACTCATTATGCTCGTTTGTGTCATATCTGTTGGATTTTAAACCAGGGACTAAGGAAACAAATAGAAAGTACCTTCGATGACTTTAAATAGTGCCAGCCACCAATTTTCCCTGGGCACCTGATGCTGAACTAGTGCCACTTCAATTGCACTGTCATGCTTTCCTTGCAAAACATCCTGTAGGGTCTGAGCTGCATTTCTTGTCTCTTGAAGAATGTTGTTATCAGTACTTTCTCCAGCTATTGCTTGCAGATTTTGCTGCGGAGAAGTCAAACTCAAAGAAATAGCAAATTGTGCTGCAGCAGCCCAACGTGGAGAGGCTGTCCACTTCCTTTTATTTTCAAATGCTTTGTTTTCAAATTGCTCTCTAGTGTCTCTGCCTCCCAGAGCTATAGTCTGTAACATCAAAAAAATCAGAAATAAGAAAATGATTATATGACATTGCAATGATCCTTCTTTGTCATACACTGCAATTGCACATCTTACAAGGTCGAATATTTTGACCTTGACTTTTATACTAAAAACTAGAATTCTATCAGGTCACCTCAACTTTTGAAGTCTGATGCAATACATGCAGCAACACCAATCCATAATATAAGATTAGAATGTCTAGTACCATAAACACTGGAGCTTAGCAACTGAAATACCACTATGAATAAGGACAATTGCAACACAAACAGATTTTTATAGACAGGTACAATTGCAAGCTAATTCTAGTGGTACTCATGTTAAATGTTACCCGTAAATATTGTGCATTAGCAGATCCAGTGCTGCAGACCATTTTAGTAAATGCACTGTCCTCATCAGAAAGTAAATTCTTAGGAGTGTCAAATTCCAAGACCTAAGATAGAGAAAGGAATCCATATTAGCAAATGAGCCCAACGTACAGAACAGCACCTATTCCTCAAATTTTCTATGTAAGATTCCTGAAAGGTATATCTAGAAAACCAAAATCACTCAAAGTTAAAAGATCAATCCTTCTTTCTCAAATGTCATCAAGTAAAGATTAAAGAAGAGTTTTACAAATAGAGATAAATTCATATACTTGGCCTGCATCAAGAACAAGTATACGGTCACAATCAATAATTGTATTAATCCGATGAGCAATAACAAGCATTGTACACGACTTGAACTCTTCACGGATAGTCTTTTGGATAAGGGCATCGATTCCAACATCCACAGCTGCAGTTGCTTCATCAAGAACTAAAATCTTTGATCTCCGAAGCAAGGCACGAGCAAGGCTTAGTAACTGACGCTGGCCCACACTGAAGTTTTCCCCAGCCTCAGAAACCTATACACACAAGAGAACACACATCATGAAACCATGCCAGGAAAAATAACAGTAGAAAGAAAACACAAAATAATGTTAAACTGTTGTGAAAATTTTGCTATGGGAGACAACAATGACAAAAAGCTCGTCCTTGTCACCACAATGGCAAAACAGTCAACATTTGAGAGAGGTTGCAGACCACCACAATTGACAAATACCACTCTCTAATTACCTCTTCTTGCAACAATTGTGTGAACAGCTTAGTTTGCATTTAAGCAGTTCGCACAATTGTGGTGAAAATTTTGCTATGGGAGACAACAATGACAAAAAGCTCGTCCTTGTCACCATAATGGCAAAACAGTCAACATTTGAGAGAGGTTGCAGACCACCACAATTGACAAATACCACTCTCTAATTACCTCTTCTTGCAACAATTGTGTGAACAGCTTAGTTTGCATTTAAGCAGTTTAAGTGCAACACCAAAGGGATGGCAATACATGAAATGAATTGCCCATGCTTTATATTCCAAATAAATACTTCAAGGCTAATTTTCCAAGAGTCTTTTTTGTAATAATATGTTAACACAACAATTGCACTAAACAATATATGATTTTAATACTGTGGCATGTGTAGGTCTTTCATTTATGTAATTTTAGTGTCTAGAAAATCAATAATAAAGCTACAACACTGCATTGGCTACTAATTAGAACAACTTATGGAACCATATTGTATGATGAGTCAAAGCACATTCTCCAGCATTGCTCATGTTATGGAAAATTATCCTTTTCATCAAATGAGGACTAACAACACCAGAGAAAGATAGAGAGGGAGTACCTCTGCATCGAGTCCCAGAGAATTTCTTCTAATGACATCTTTTAGATTTTCCCTCTCCAAAGCCTCCCAAAGATCAACATCATTATGTTCACCAAATGGATCAAGATTGAACTATATTGTTCCTATAGAGATTTGAAACCATGTTAAGAAAATAACTTGTAAGGAACATACATATGAGAGTATTTTCTTCTAGACTAATATTTGTTCCTTTATCAATAATTTCTATAAAACTTATTTAAGATCGCTACATATAGGATTTCATATCCAAGAAAAAATACTGGCCTATTGTCAATAGTCTATTCAAAGTGCCTTTCCTAAACTTAGCTTTTGATTAAAACCCTATTGAGACTTCTGAATCTGACCCATGTAATTAGCCCTAATATCCCTTTTATAGAAAAAGGAAGCAACAAGCGTCAGGCTTAGTTACATTTAGATTTTGTTTCATTTGTACTAGAATTCGAGACATTCCTAGTTAGTTACATGCAATCATTTAAGGAAAATGGAAGAGCAAAAGACCACATTCCATATTCCCTTAATGAAGACACGCTAGCTCCTCAAAAAGTAGAGTTTGTTGCAACTGTATTGAATCCTCATCCTTGTTGACCAAAGAAGATTCTCCAATAGGAGCTCCAGCACAAACTTGTATATCATCCAGAAACTACATACATACCACCAAGGTCAAGTAGTTTGGCACTTCTCCTACACACCAACCCGAAAACATTCCACATCAGCACTCGAAACAAGAAATCACATGAGTGTTGAATAAGACAATCCTAATAGAAAGGGCATGGTTTCATCAAAAATAAAAATAGGGTGCAGTCATCACTCTAAGTCATCAACCTCAGAGGATTTTTGCCCACGTTTTGCTCGTGGTGGGACTGGAGAAACTGTCACCACGTCCTTGTTAGAATTCTTTCATGGTACCAGGGAGAGGGGATAATAATCACCCTATGAATCAGTGTCACCCTCATTGTTTGAAGGGTTATTAGAAACCTCACATGGAGAATTACATCCTTTTGGATAAGCCTTATAATGCTCATTCTCTCTCTTTGCCTTCTTTTCATATTCCACCATCCTCTTCTCTTTTTGTTTGACTAATTCTTTTGAAACTATCTGGGGTTGTGGATGGTAATTCTCCTTGTTACTATACTCCTCGAATTTTTTGAGTCCTATTCTACCTTTTGTCGTATCATGAGCTCCTTGTGTTCCACTTTCATTCTCAAGAGCATCTTCCTCAGACTCAAGCAAACTTAGCTTCTTAGACTCTAGAACCACCATAGTAGACCTACTTGGCTAGGATAAGAATGTCTATTTCTTGACTCCAAGATAATTAATACTCACGCAATTCCTTACTAACCCACACCTCTCATTTATTGCATACTGAATTATGACAAAGGTGATCAATAAGCAATCTATATTAAATAGGTAGTTTGAAGCATGCAGAATTAATGATTCAAGAGCTTCTCATGCGAGCAAGTCGATAACTTAATAGCTCGGCTTTAAATCTAGGACGTCAATTTTAAAGCATTTAAAACTTCATCCATCGTGATATGAGCCTTGTTTTTTATGCTTTTAGCAACTTACTCATAGAAAACAACGATGCCAACTCAAGTGTTGTGATCTATCAATCAGCATGTATCGCCAACCTAATCCATGCTTTTCATTAATATCGGCGAAGTACACAAGACCAATTCTTCTTAGAGAGAAAATTTCCTTATACACTTTATTGTTCATCGCTGATCTTCCCCAATTTTTAGGGTGCAATTATCAATGAAATTATTCATGCGATGATTTTCAGTCCATTGGATCATCCTGTTTTAGAACTTCATCAACAGTTCCTCAGTCCTCTCGCTGCTTTCCCTTTTGCTTTACGCTAAATCCTCAAGATCCTGCCACGTTTCTTGTTCCATGTAGTAGTCATCTCCTATCATGGATGCATCTCATCCTTCATCGGCCTCATCTGTGATGTAAACATCCCCGCGAAGAAACTTTAGCCCTTGGTCCTGCGGCTTGTCCTTTGGTCACATCTGTCTCTCCATCGCACATCACTAGTTCAAACTTTCTGCCTAGGATCTTATCGGCGATGGGAGATGTAGTGGAGGCACCAGATTTAGACATGTACACTTGCATAAAATAAATGGCACAAAAGACATCAATCATAGGATAACATCAAATTAGAAAAAGAAAAACCTTTTAGAGAATACCATCTCTTATCGCTAATTCAAAACTCAAGTTTTGAAATGAATTCAGGATGAGCAATAAAACATAAGACTGTCGCTCATCACTAATTCTCCTCATACATTTTTTGAGTAATTAGCAATGGGAAGATTTGCAAAGTTTACAATATGCATCGCGGATTGCCAATGGGGACTTAGCATTTTAAAACAAATCTATGATCACGCAGTTCTAAGTAAAGGAGTTTTCATCATATCGCTTGCCGTTGATCCTAAACTTATCATTTTATGATCATCTATGGTGAGTGATAAAAACACAAGAACATAAGACCGGGGCATCACTCATCGCAAATACAAATTTTAAAACTTGAAAACCATTAGTGATTAGTGATCCTTCAACAATACAAAGGACATCGCTCATCACACATTTGATCTAGGAGCTTTAGCAGCAATTTGCAATGAGTGATAGCATAAAAATATCACCTCATCGCCCGTTGTTGATTCAAAATATGCACTCTTGAAGTAATCAGTGACAAGCGATAAGAACACAATGGTCATCGAGACTTAAGTGAAAACCTTCAAACACGTGCACTTTAGTTTTTCTTAATGAAGGGGATTCCTAGGATGACATGAGAATAATAGACTCGAAAACTTCTAAGTCACGAAATGCAAAGGATGTAAAGGCCAAGAGATCCTTTACTTAACCTTATAAAATAGAAGACCCAGACTTAGGCTTGACAGACCTGTTACTAGATGACAGTGAAGGACATAAGATGTTTTAAAATGGCTGGCAATGGGCAATAAGGAGTCAATGACAAAATAGAACCCTGTAAGCATTTGTAATGAATAAAACCCTAAACCCTTAGATAGCAACCCTACATCCAAATGTAATATGGATTTAAGATGGAACAAAAAAAAATTGAGGGTTCCATCAGTAGCTTCAACTGGGGATACATGCCTCCTACAAGCATGGTGAGATCCCAAGAATCTCAGGATTTCAGGTGAAGCAGAACAGGCACAAAAACAAAAGAAACAACATATGTACAAGATTTACACAAGCCATGATATCTAATAGATATATGTTTTTTTCTTGAATGCATTACCAAATTCTTTAAAATGTTTATAGCACTTGTATTGTCAAAGAAAGAAGAAAGTTGTGTTGGAAGTGAATATTAGAGCTTGGAAGCTAAAGTTCTCAAGAAGCATTCGGTTGTAATTAAAAAGTAGAAACTACATGCATGTTTTATACATTTTAAAAATAATTATTATATTGTTTACAAGTTTGAGAAAACATTGTTTAAAATGTGAAAAGAAAGAGAAACATATGAATCTTTTGAGATTGAGCACATTTAGTTTGGAAATAAGAGACAAAATGATAATATCTTGTTAATGATGAATCTGAAAATATGAACAGTATGATACTATTTATGTACTCTAAATGCATTATAAATGTATATGAGTTTGTAACCAGTAATATTGTTTAATGGCTAGACTAGAAGTATCAATATTGTGTATATCTTTAAGAGTGCTAAATAAGAATCAATAGTATGTTATACTGCATGAATATGAGCTTTTGGGGTTATGAGCACATGAATCAGATGCTCACAAACTTGATATTATCACAAATTGAGAACCCCCATTATCTTTTGTGTTGAAATATTAACCTAACCTTATGAATTAAAAATGTGAGTCTTAAATCATGAGCAAGAGGAAGTAATCCTCTAGTTGGCTCAATCAATGTTATTTTCATGAATGTATGATATAATGTCAATGATTTCTGAATGAGCTTAGTTATGTAAAGATGATGGCATAAGTGTGATCATTATCTATTTATATAAACTAAGAATATGGGAATGGTAAACCTTATGGGTTGATAGGTTTTGAAATAGAGACAGTAGCCTAGACCCCAAATGTTATAGGAGCGTAACAAGGGAATTCATTATTTACATAATGTTATAACTATCTAGTTATTTTGACCACCTTAGTGGGTATGCTTTTATGAATGAAAACCTTATGAAAATAGAACCAGTTGATCTATAGTATGGCTAAACCATAGGTCAGATAATGATCTCCAAGTCAAGTAGGGTGGTTGAACAAACGACTTCGCTCCAAGTAAGTAGCGATTATATTTATTATAAATAACTTTGGAAAAACTAAGTGCATTAGTCTCTGCATGCACTTGTGAGTTCACTATGTTTTGGATACTCAACTCGATCAAAGTTTTCATTCATAGTTGGAAGGTCTCCATAGTTGATTAGTGGTATTGGTTAAGTATGGCACAACACCAAAGCTCAGATGTCAATTACTAGAGGGTTCTTAGCTATTCCCTTCATTGAAGGGCATGGCCACTTCCATATAGGAAGGTGTGAGGTGGACCATTGGTTCATGGTTGGAGGTAAAGAACTTGGCTAATGCTCTCCCTCTTGTAGATGACATGTCAAGTCTTGGGAGATAGAAAGAAAGAAAGTATCTAGATATGGATCTTTGACCTTGTTCCTTAATTGTTTATGATATATATTTGAAATTGTTCATGTGGAAAATGTTGAAAAGAAAAGAAATTTATACTTTCTAGTTTGAAAAAGTGAAATGAAATTATTATGCTATGCTTATGTTATCAATCATGCATTTGTAACTTTCAGTTATTGAAGAAAAAAATTTGTCCCATTTTTATGTAATATGTACTTTTTACTTTATGGTTAAAAATTCCATGTAAATTCCTTGTTATAAGGTTGTGGTTGTTACATATAGGCACAAGTAGTGATTGGTACATCTCCAAGTTCTTATTGATTGGATTTCTATTACATTTAATGCATAACTTTACATAAGCATAGATGCATCTATTTTTATGTATGAAATAAAATCACACCTTCATAAATTCACCACTATCTTTGTCACACCAATAATATATGAAAGTATTGCATGAGTTGCACACATGAACAATATCTCTCTTTTATATATATGTTCAAATTTAGGTTAAATTCAACCACTTTCCCTATCTTTTTTTGCTAGTATATTTCATTAAAATTATTACCATTCTTCTAAGATAGTATATAACTCTTTGAAAAAAGAATTAATCTAAGAAATAGTACACACCATTGAAAGAAGACATGGTATAGTCAAGGTATCAACCACCTTATTATTCATAGTCCAACTTGTAGTTGCTAACTATCAATGGCCTGAATTTCATTTTATAATAACTATGCCACATAGGTTTATTATGTTGATGTTTTAGCTACAAGAGATATCCTTCTCTCAAAATTGAAATAATAAATGATATATAAATATTATTTTAAAGGCCGACCCAAATTGAAAAGTCGCCTTGGTTCTTGAATGAGGTTGAACCTTGTGAAGAGTCACCTTGCTTGTGAAGAGGCACCTTACTTTATATATATGGAAGGAGATGCTCATTCATTTGATCATTGATTTTATTCAAAAGAGGCATTCACACTTATAAAGGAGTTTGTGCATCTACAATAGATCATATTATTGCATAAAGCAGATCGACATTAAGGAGAGATCTTTATAATTGTGTATTTGTATCTATGTGAGGTGTGATTATTTATTGCATTATATTGGCCTTGTGTGTAGCCAAGATTGTAAGCCAATTTATGCTCCTTTAAATTCAATATATAAGAGAGATATTTTGGCTGGGTTTTTCTCCCTCGAGAAGGAGGGTTTTCCCAGGATAAATTTTGTGTTCTTAGTTCATTGTGTTGCATTTTTTGTTTATTCATTTCTGATCCTAAAACTAACATATTATGCATGGGAAGCCATATAGATGTGGGATAAGTCTACAATCCAATATCTAGGATTGAAAGATTGAATCCTTATCTATTACGTAACTTAAGCCTAATCAATTTTAGGATGAAAAGGAGACAGAAATAGCAAAAAAAATAAGGTGCATGCTAAATAGATATCCTTTTATGATCCTTCTCAAGGATTTACAAGTCACTATGTAATAGTTAATAAAAATAGTATAAACATATTCAAAACATGCATTAGTAAAATTTGTCCATAATACATAAGAATTGGGATTGTTAGAGTCTTTTCTTATTATATTATGTTTTGTATAGTATTTCTCAATAACATATCTTGAAAAGCTAAGGCCACTAGATGCATACATAGAGGTTTTGATAGAGCCTAACCACAAAAGAAGTAATGAATTACTTTATGTATATAAGTTTGTTATATTTCATTCATACAAAGTAAAATCTAAACTACAAATAGGGAAAACAACCAAAAAAAATTGTTAACCCTCTTTGTCTCCCTCAAAGTACAAGAATTTATAATTTTAATTCCATGGAAGGAGAAATCCTATTGAGAGTTTAGCAACAAAATGAATAGGAAAAAGCATGATAGTATACACAAGTACCCTTGTTGGTAGTTGGAATACCTTTAGAATACATGCAAGGTAGTCAAATTTAAGTTATTTTTCCTCTACTCAACAAATGAATTTATTGGGGCCGGTTGAGACTAATTATCAATGCTCAAAGGTGTGGTCACAATGCTATTAATATTTTTGATATCCATGGATAAAAAATTGGGGAGTATTTGAAAATGGTAACATAAATTCTTTCTTGTAAAGTGAAAAGGATTTTAAAATAATGGCATGAACTCTCACTTGATTAATATTCTTGCCACTAAAATATATTTGAGGATATCTGTAAATTCCTTGAACTTCAAACTTTAGTTTTGAGGCTCAATTACTAGCCAAATAGTCATGGAACATGCATCACCTATTATGGATCATTATATTAGATTTTAATAGGTATATCAAATAGCCACACACTTTTGGAAGTAAAATATAAATTTAAGCAACTTTTTTGTTGGATCCCCAATAGCATGGTGTGTGGAATTTGTCAAGAAGCTCCATGAGTAAATCATAAAGGAATAAAAGATGGGTGTCACCACTAATAAATAACTCTTAAAATTAAAGGGATGTGATGGGATTAGTATGTTCATGTGGAGAAACGCTAGGGATCAACCTGTAATATTTCATTTGCTAAACCTTAGATCTTTGTTTAATGTTAAATAAAGAGATGCAACATGATCAAATGACATAAAAAAATTAGTTGTCAAGATTAAAATAGCATTTGTTGATGTGTTGTGTAAAGGCATAGTGTGGTATCATTGTTGGCTTGGTCTAACACTGTTGTAGCTCTATTATAAATGCAAACAAGGTGTCACAATTCCTTAAAATCATACATGTTTTTTGCATAAATCCCTCATGCAGATAATTGCAAATAGGGCAGTCATATTAATGGGAAGAGCAATATTTTCACAACAATAAAATTTGAAGTTCTATAATGGATTGCTATGATATGATATAACATGATCAAATCTCATTAATGATGGCATTGTCTTTAATAGTTCTTGTACATAGACTATAATTTTTTGCATTATTTAGGTTGACATAGCCTTTAATTTATATACCTAACCTAAGATGGAGTAGAAAGAGACAACACTCTATGTTTCACATTCCCATACAATTCACTGAAAGGTTTTTTATAATATTTGTAATTAAATGGGATCAATCAAACATGTTGTATTACTCTAGTAATAGACTCTAATTATTAAAAGAGGTATGTTTTTGGGAAGCACTTCCATGCACAGGTCTGTACTGAGACTATCTTTGCTATGTCAGTAATCACACTCTACATGGATACTTTCTTGTCTTAAATTGTTCCCCTAGTAACTCAGACAAGTTTTATTCTCTCTTATTTACTACCTCAATTGACATTGATAGTAGAACAATTATGTTTTCTGCTCACCATTTTCTACAATTTGATCCTTATAAAAAATTATGAATGTTTTCAATCTTTGTACAAATGGGAATCTAGATATTATCTTTTACTATACATTTAAAATTATAAAAAAAAAAAAATTAAGTTTGGGTTATAGATGTTCACACCTGTCCATAGGGTTACAATAAAGAGTTATAGTTATACATGTAATGCCTACTTGTTCCCATATTCCATATTTAGTCGTGGAACCATGATTCAAAACCAAAAAATCTATTAAAAATAATATAGAAGGATACTTTCCTAAATTTATTTTACTAATGTGGAGTTGTGAAAGTCTTAAAAAAAATATTGTTGGCGTGATCATTTTTCTCCTCTAAAAAGAAAGAAAGGGTTGGGGAAAATGGAGTCCTAAAATAAATCTTAATCATACAATCCTAAGCTTGAATTTGTATTCAAGTGTTTCAAAGTAAACAAAATGGTGAAACCGTCTATAAGGACACCCAAAATGGATTTAGCCTCAGGTTATCATTCTAGGAAAGTTCTTATGATGATCTAGAGTTTGAGGATTCAAGATTTCCTAATTATATTAAATGGGTAAGTCAGTCTATTGATGAAATCAATCTTAGCCATTATTTGCACAAGGGATTCTTAGGTGATAATTGGAGCAACTACAATAATCCAAAGGTGAAATCCATTGAAAAAATATTCTTTGATCAAACCTACACCACATGTCTAAATAGAGAAAGGCCTACAATAAGGAATGTCCATGGCATTCCCAATCAGATTATTCAAACACTTAAAATTGTCCTTCAAAATATGTGATGCATGTTCATAATCTTGTTCACTTAATTTCATGTGAGACATATCCTTACCACACAATCAATACCTCCAAGCTACAACCAACTAGGGGAGAGGACCCAATAACTGAGCATATTTCAATAGTTGTGATAGTAGTTGTTAATATAATGTCCAATAGTTGTGATAGTAGTTGTCTATATAATGTCAATAGTTGTGACTTGACTACCCATAATTAAACAAAATGTATTCTTTTGATATAAAAAGTAACCAATCATGTGATACCACATCAATGTTCAACTATCCTTGATGTGAATGTACAAGTATTGGTAGCACTTTTTTTTTGGGCCTTTTTAGACACCTTGACAGAAAGCATACTGATGTGGCGTCATATTTGATGATGTGGCCCTGAAATGAAAGTTATATGCAGGGGACTTGCCAAGTAAGCTGTTGTAAAAAATTGGGAGTGATTTGAAATTTTCACGTAGGATAATTAGAAGCATGAAATTAGGTTGCACAACTACTGGGTCCTTTCCCCTACATACACATGCATACATGCAACCAACAAAAAAAAAACACCAACTACATACACATGCCTCCATACAACCAACTGAAAAAAAACTTAGAAAACCTGTTTACTTATTTCCTCGCCCTCTTCCCCATTGAACAACCTTTTTGGAAGATTTTGTAGAAATTAAAACCCTATCTTTAGCTAACAAAATTAGACACCGACCAACTAGGACCCAGATAAATTCCAAAAAGGGAAAAAAAAATCCAAATCTTAGGAAAACCCTTAATTTTCCCTCTACCACGTTCGAAAGTAACAGTAAGACCATGTTGTTCACAGGAAAACATTAATCCCCGACTGTATAAACAGGGACTGACAAATTAAAATTATTTGATCGACTTAAGATAAATTCAAATAAAGTTCAAATAATTATATACAGAACAAAAATGAGTTCGATAGAATCGTAGGCGATCGAACCAAAGTCGGTGAACACGCCGCATCAAAATTAATCCTTAAATGGACCGAAACCTGTCGATTCCTATGGAACATACTGTGCGGGGCAATCGTTTTCCACAAAAGTTGGGGGCAACATATGGATTGAGAATGACGTGATAGTGATGGGTCAAAAAGATTTCCGAGTCATTGCAGGCATGTTCATAGTGGCAACATGATGATAAGTCTCTGCTCATTGTGACTTTTAATCTCATGAAAATACTCTCAGCTTTTTACAGGGGTTGGAGGATGTCATGGAAGTGTATTGTCAAGAGCTCAGAGATCGATGTTACAAGCGAGACTACTTTCAAATCTCAAAAGTGGTAATATAGTTGATCCGCTTGACCATAAAAGATAATTTTTCCCTCAGTACTCTATTTTATGTGATGGTAAGTCTTAATTAGTCTCTGTTGTAATTTCATTGTTTGTGGAAATTAGTTTATCCGCTAAAAGCTCTTGCTTGGCTGGTGCGAATTTCTAAATTTCTCTCTGAAATTTCTATGTTCCTGGCTTTCGTTTTTGGATATTTCAGTACTATTTACACCTTTTTTAAGAATTTCAAAAAACAAAAAACAAAAAACAAAAAGTCATTGAATAGACGAGGCGTTTACAACAAGCCACTCTTATTTATGGTAGTAAGGCAGCTTTTGCAGCTGGAGAAGCAGCTAAGACACACTCATATAGATTGTACACACACTGGAACATATGGATTATACATCTCCATATCCTTTCACGGGATGAAGTCCTAAGCAACCGAACGGATGTTGGAATCGATCGATCCGAAATTGGTGAAGATCTGGGTGATTGCCTTACGAGCATGCTGAGGCCATAAATTCCTCATCACAGTAATATCGTTTCCATCAGGAGACCCTCCTGCATAATCAGTGATGGATCTCATCGCTATGAACGGCTTGTTCTCGCTCTCGCACACCTGCACAATTGCATGTTTTCTCACAACCACGTGTATTGTAATGAACGTAATGAAAACACTATCTTATCCACGTTGATATCCTACCATTGCAGTTGCGGCGCTTGAAGTGTCGATCGAGACGACATTCAGTTGGTTGCGGAGAAAGTCTCTGTATGCTTCGTTATTCACATAGAAGTTGGAACTGCTGCCCTTCTCAACCCTTTTAATCCTTGGCTGCTCTTGCAGACATGCAGTGGCTTTTTCCTTTGACGTGCACTTATCCAGCTCTACTTTCTGTAATTCAATTCAGTATAACATTAAACTGTTGATTTAAAGTTATTAATTTATTGAAATTGAAATGAATACCCACAATTATACTCAAAGCATAATGAAATTGGAAGTAAAATTTAGTAGTAAATACATGTAAGCCGATGGCAATACCTCCAACTGTTGTGCAGTGGTATAGAGAGCATTGTCCACATTCAACCAAAACTGGGGCTTTCCCTCTTCAACCTTTCCTCTCATTGAAAAAATCTGTTCTTGCTGGGGATACACACTCTGAAGCTCATTTGGAACTTGGCTTTTTGATTTTCCAACATTGTGATCAGAAAATGTGAGGTTCGCAATCTCACGATCGAATCTCTGATCATCACCTCCAAATTTCTGTGTTCATCCCATACCCAAAATCAGTTTAAACCTAGTTATCCCATCTACAAGATATTAACAGGGAAAGATGAAGATGAGTGAAGAAAGATGAGGGTTTCATCTCCCAGTAGAAAAGGCCAGTGTGTGCAAATTGACGGGGAATTGCCACGTCACCGATGTTGAGTTTAGCAGAGTTGGCGCTGGATCCTCTTCCGTACTGTACTACTGCCTTCACACGAAACAGAGTGACCATCAACTGTGTCGTTTGTGCTGCATTCACCTGTGCCAACACATTAAATAACATAATTTCCATTAGAACATGGTAATTGGAAATCTATTGTTAAATAATTAACTATAATTTCACTTTTCATTTATATTTAAAATAATAAAATATAAATTATCTTAATTTTATTAATAGAAAATAAATTTTAATTGTATAACAGTTTTAAAACAATAAAATGTGATTTTAAAAGTTAATTTAAAAAGTTACTTTTTTAAAATAAAAAGTCTATCTAAATAAATTATACAAAATTTAAATTATTATTTATTTTATTTTTTTATATTTGTTATTAAAAAATCTAACACAGCTATTTTTTATTTAAATAAAATGTTAAAACTCTACCTAAATAGATTATAAAAATTTAAAATGTTATATGATTTTTTTAAAAACTAACTTCAAAACAGCTATTTATATTTTGACACTACCAATTTCTACCTAAAGAAAATGTAAAAATACTCATTTTTAATTTCCATTAAAATAGCACAAAGATAATAAACTCAAGTTAGAAAATTTTCCCTCATTAAATATATTATCTTTGTTCTATTTCTAGCTTAATTTTTTTTCCTTTAATATTAAATGTTGGATTAATCAATAGAAATTAAAAATTTATGTAGTCTTTTTTCCATGTCCCCTCTATAATCTACCTCTTCTTTTTAAGTATAATTCTTTCACTTTCCTCGTCTTAAGAAAAACATTCTCTTAACTCTCATTCTTCCACTTTTCTCTTCCTAATTATAAATCACTAAATGTGAATAAGAAAAACATAAAAAAAAACATTCTCTTAACTCCCATTCTTCCACTTTTCTCTTCCTAATTATAAATCACTAAATGTGAATAAGAAAAACATAACAAAACCTGAAACATTTCTCTTAGCTACTATATTCATAATAATGGTAACACTACTACATCTAGAGCTTCTAGTTTAATTTGTGTTGGAAATAAGTATACCATTCCCCTTCCGCACATCACGACAAGACTCCTACGCCCTCCAATATCTCCCACATGGAACCTCCGCGCTGCAACACAAAACCCAACATCAACCATTAATGTATCACGACGATGTCTACCAGTTAGAGTTGGGAAGGTAAGAAACAAAATCCCAGAGGAAAGTCAAATCTAAATTTTAAAAAGGGGAGGGGAGAAATCGATTGGGTTTGCAACAACCAGAGATATCTATGGTGGGTAATTCTCTGTCTGGACGGAATGTTCCAGATTGCTCGTCCAGAACTACTACAAGTTCAGCTCTGGTCGAAATGACCAGGCCATAAAGCTCTCCCTTTTATTAACAACAAGAAGAGAAGAAAAGCAGATGAAATCTTGTAGAAAGCCATGGCAGAATTAAAGAGTAGATCTACTGCGATGCACACTTACTAAGCTGGTTTGTAATGCGAATCTCTTCATTGCTATTTATAGGGAAGAACACCCTCGATTTTCCACATCCAAAAATCTCTTAGGGAGTTGATTAGAATGGTTTAACAGCTGCACCTTATCTTAATCAAGTGGGACATGTGAAGAAAAGATAAGAAAGGGACACTTGCGGCATTCTCTATAAAGACTATGTTCCGTAATGTATACTGATGTACAGCAGGCATAGCGATTATACTGGCGTTAATCGTTGTTGGCCATTTCTTTTTCCTTCTACATCAAACTCACAAACAATATACAGTAAAACAACGTGAGCATCATCGTAATGGAATGCGAAATCTATTAAATGAATGTAATGAATTCCATTGAAGATGATTTGACGCATAGCTGAAAAGGACTCGAGAACCTGAAAAAAAAAAACGTGTCTCGTGGCCTTTCGGTATTTGATTTAACCCTTGACAATAATGCATTTGCGGTTAATAATGATCAGAGTTGCAAAAACAAGTGAATTGGGATAAGGATAAGCAGAAGGATGGTGACATATAGGGCACTCAAGCGTCCATGCAAACCCTATGGTGCAGTATTTGTACTGCACTACCAAAGTTTATGATGACAACCACCTAAACAAGAGCAGCTGCTATTCCCAAACAAAAGATTCTCAGTATGTTACTTTTTTAATTGAACGAAAGTTTTATTGATACTCATACTTGCTGCTCTGTCTTACTTCTGCATTGTTGTTAGTAGGCATTTGGCATCCATTTCAGTCACGGTCTGCCTATACCTTAGTCTGTAATTGTTGTTCTTTAATGCTTGTTGCTGCTCTTGTTACAGCCTATTCCATGAGCTAAGTTTTTTGCAACAGCTCTGTAATTGCTTTTTGAAAGCATTTTTTTCAATTAAAAAAAAAAATTATTGAAAAAACTGAAGGATACACAGTAATAGCAAATAACTGTTAAATATAATAAATTTAACATTTTATTGGAATCAATTTATTGATGAAAGAATAGAAGAATATGCAGTTTATATATAGATAAACAGTAGCACCAAATAACTGTTAATATAAAAAATAAAATAAAATTGTTTTATTGAAAATATTTTAAAGATTTTTTTATTATTAAAATTATTATATATATGATTTGTATTAAAAAGATGGTATTTATGATTTGTTGATTTACAATTTGAAATATAAAAATAAGTATAATTTAAAAGTTTAAAATATTATACGATCAAATATAATTGAATATATGTACTAATATTATTAGCAGAAAAGATGGTCATTGTATCTAGAAGTTACATATTAAGAATTCTTATTAGATTAATAATTTGGAGCCTTGATCTTGTATAGCTAAGGTGACAAGGACACCCTACCTTGTGGTCTTAGTTAGTGCTACTCTAGAGAAGATGCAAACTAGTCTTGGAGCTAGTTACAATCTAAAATGATCCCTACAATGGGATGGCTCTAATAGAAAGGAGTTGAAGGTGTGGTTTGTAAATTGTTAATTGGTGGCACACTGCCTAGTACATAATACACTACCCCAATGGTTGAGGAGAGCATTTAAATATTAAAACCTCATTGCCACTTTCTCCACTTGACCTTGGATCTACAATTATACAAAGATATAACATCTTCTTAAAAAGAGAGAAATAACAATCAATATATTTAAAATTAAAAATAACACCATTTTTATCTTTTTATGGCTGAAATAAAATAGTTACTCTAA
>VDFB02293850.1:0-16447 GCA_007258455.2 Sequoia sempervirens | reverse complement strand
TTTGTTTATTTATAAGTAGGAGACTTTCTTGGGGGACTCATCACCCCAAGTTATGATCTCAAGCACATTTTCTGATGGGCTATATAAAGGGAGGAGAATGAAATTTGTACCCCAAGGAGTGGCTCGCATCCTTCAAGCCAAGCCTCATGACCCTCGGTCCACTGAGACATGTATAGGTGATGAGAAGAGAGGAGAGACCCCTCTCGACTCGGGCATAGTGGACGAGCTCTTTGTTCATGGAAAACCCCTACTACGAACTTGCAAAATTTAGAAGCCTAAGAGCCATTTGTAAATTGTCGGCTTAAAGTGGTGCAACATAAAAGGATCAATACATGAAGTTACTTGCTATGTACTAAACTTTTTTGAGGTGATAGATATTCCTTATTACAAAAGGCGAGAGGTGTCAAGGTGGTACATGACCTTGGCATAATCTAGTAACCCATTCATTAAGCAGTATTCTATGAGCAGGCCTAATCTAAGCTGATAATCCTAATCTACCAATAAATTAAGATGTGTATCTATGGCATGTATTTATTGTAAATCTACCCATGGTAACAATTAGCATCGTCTTGTTGAAGAAGACACATGAAAATATTCTAAACATCTAATTGATTCAAACCTACATTTTTTGTTGTTGTTTTCTATTACTTTCTAGATCTTCTAAACACAAAACAGACTTCAAAAATTCAAACCCCTAGGTCAACTTGCAAGAAAATCAACCTTTGGAATAGTGCAGTGTCTTTTTATGATAGTGTGATGCCTTTGTGCAAATTGATGATATTTTTACAAAAATAGCACCTTTGTTTGCATCTTGAAACCATTGCACATCTTGGTGCCTTTATTTCAGAGTAAAAACTAGAAATCTGCATTTTGACACCTTTGACTTAATAGTGTGATGCTTCTATTATGTTTCAACACCTTTATAGGTACTTTGATGCTTCTTTGTATCACTAATTTATTTTAGAATGCCTCAATATACATGATTACCACTACATCCTTTACATCCCCCATCCAATACAATGAACTTAAACTCATTTATCCCCAACTCATCGACTGGGACCAACAACAAGCATCAATTCTTGATTTATTCCAAAATGATGAGGCTATCTCAGAATTCATGGGGCTCTAAGATCACATACCTTATGGAGATCACAAAGCAGGGTTTGATATTGAACTAGATACACAAGTATACTATGGAGACATGATTGAATCCTTTATTCTTAAAATAACAAATCTAGAAATCACAATATACCCAAGTGAAAACCACAAAGTGGTGCTTTCGAATCATAAAATAGTAAAAAAAAAATGACGTAATCTACCTAGTATTATGATGGATCAAGAGAAATCGACAGTTCTTGTGGAAACACTGCAACTAGTAAATGTCAAAATAGCTGAAAAACCTCAAGTTGCATTTTATGCTACATCCTTGAATGATGAAGAACAAACTATATAGGCGTAAAATTGCACCCCTTGCAATTTCACGTACATTCTTGCTTCCTCTTTAGTGTCCACTCCCTTAGCATCTTGAGTAGGCTCATTTTAGCCCCTATCAGCCTCTTTCCCTTCTCAAGATGCTCTAGTACCCCTTTTTTGCAGCCACCCTTGCATGTTAGCCTGCATCAAACCGTGTGCTTTTCCTGTTCTCGTCATTTTGTAGCATAACGAGTTCGGACACTAGCGCGTCGCACAGATGTTTGTGCTCCGTGCTAGCATCTTGTGACATTTCAACACTCAAATAGTTTTCTCTAAGCATGCTTGCCACTTGTCACCTCCTTTGGTCGGTGGTAACGGCTCGAGATGCTTTGTAACCGCCCGAGAAGCTTCCTTTTGCTTCTTTTCCCTCCTTAAAAGAATTATTTTCACTCCATTTGCATCTTCTAAGTTCTTCTAGCTCCATTATTCCAATTTCTAGCTTCACTTCATCTACCATCTTTCTCTTGCTCGTACAGCTCCATTGCTTGCCATAACAACATTTTCTCTAGCTCTTACAACACCCTCTACAACACTTTTGGCTCTTGCAGCCATCTTTCTCTCCCTCTTTGCATCTCCTTTGGCTCTTGCAGCTTCATCTCCTTCATTCCATGCTTGTGAGCATCTTGGGATTCCATATTCCCTCTTTATTGCATCTACACTTCATGATACGAGTTCTCCTCCTTGAGCGGGGATTGCTTTTATCACCTCTTTTGTGATACAGGATCTCCTCCTTGAGCAGGGTTTTCTTTTATCACTCACACTTCATGGTGCAGGTTCTACTCTTGAGCGGGCTTTTCTTTCACCACACGCTTTGTTCATTTCCCTCTTTCTCTATCTTCTTGGCTGTCTGTGGAGGTGGGAACACCAAAATGGGGGTTTGACTAAGGAAAACCCCTATATAGCCCCAAAATTCTCTCCAGACATCACACATGCAGGTATTGAATACATTCACATGCTTGAGGCTTTGTCACTTGTATTTTTGTGAGCATCTTCTTTCCTTTCTTCTCCTTATCTTTATTATTTCATCTTCACTCTATTTTAGTTCTATTGCATTCTATCACTTTCTAGTACTTTCAAAGTTCTCAGCAATCGGAGTAGAGGTAGTCATTTTGCTATTTTCTGAGACATTCTCGTTCTCTGGTCCATACGAGATGCTAGCGCGCCTCTGGGACTCTAGTGCGTCGCGCTATCGTCCGCATTCTATGATGACGTCCTTTGGCTAAGAGCTTGTCAGTTTGTCCATAAAATCTCTAACACACTCTTTTGGTTTCTAAAACTTATGTGTTGTTCCTTGAGGTAGTTTAGGGCAGTTCACAGGTAAAGAATCTCTAAATAGAGAACTGCGACGGTATGAATCCCCTCTTCTACATTTTGGGAACTTAGCGTGAGGCCAGTGTTTCTTTTTGAAAAAATAGAATTTGTTACCCTACTTGGTGGGGTCCGCGCTTTTGACTCGGTAACGAAATTGAACCATTTTACCTTTGTTGGAAAGGTCTCTACGGAGAGCGTTCGAGTCCTAAAATACTAGTACCTTTGGTGATTGAATTTTTAAGGGATCGACAATCTAACCTCAAATTATGTTTAGAGGCCTTCAAAATGTAAATTATTGAAACTATAGAAAATATCAAAAGTTATATTAATTTAATATCTTTTATTAGTTTAGTATCTAATTTTGTTCAAAATGTTAATGATATTATATTTCATGCATGTGACGGTGACTTGGCTTTTCCCATGTCACTTGGTATCTTTGGTCCTTCTCATGAAATTCCTCTTGCTTTGGAGGATATTTTGTCCAAAGAAGATGAAATCATTGATACCTTTCTCAATATTTATACACCCTCTTTCATTTCCAAGTACACTCTCTTCTGAGATGAAGCATCTATGAATGATGAATCTTTCATCTCAATGCACACTCTCTCCTAGAATGTTGCATTGGTGAAAGATAGATCCTTTCATTCCAATACACTCTCTTCTGAGATGATGCATTTATGAATGATAATTTCTTATCTCCAATCCTTTTCTCTTCCTATGAGAGACGATGCATTAGTGAATAGTGAACCTCCTTCCACACCTAATTCTCCCTAGATCGATCTTGAGAATGTTTCTTCAAATAATTATTCCACATTTGATCCTATTTGGATTGATGTTGAGAATATGTATTTAGATAATTGTCCTACTAGCTATGATGATTCTATAAATGTAGTCTATGCCTTTTTTGCCCCTCAAAGGCCTAAGAGACTGACCATTCACATGACTCTAGCTAGACGACCTTCTAAAAGGATTTGTTCTATTGATGGTGTTCCATTTGATGGTGGTTCTCTTGATTTTTCTAAGGATCCCTCTTATAGAGCAGTAGCCCATATGTATGAGAATAATATGAATAAACAACATAGCCTTCTTAAGCTCCCGACACAGCGGCTAAAGCACCTATATCCAGGCTCAAGTCCTCCATTCAGATCTCTGCTGTGGGGCCAGCGATGCATACGGTTTATCAAGGTATGCTTTGGGAAGCTTTGCAAAGATCCTCTTGTCAACTGGCTACTAGGTTTGAGGGTACTGGCCATTGATGGTGTATATTGATGTAGTTCATCGAATGTATGTTCTATCATAAAGAACTCTACGCCTCACGGAAGTCTCGAGGAAGTAGCGGATCCTCTAATGATTATAATCAACGTGTAAAATTGGCATTAGACGTACTCTCATTGACGTTGGTTCAGCACTTAATGTGTGTAGTATTGATCTATTTCCTAAGATTAATATTGACTCATCTTCTCTTAATGCTTCTTTTGTTGTTATGTGTGGGTTTGATAATGTTAGGCGACAAGCTCTAGGTACAATAGTATTACCTTTGCAGCTTGGACCCATTGTCATACCTACGCTTGTTTATGTTATGTCAGAAAAGCTATTGTATAACCTTCTTCTTGGTAGACCATGGATTCACACTATGGGTGCAATCTTGTCTACCTTGCATAAATCTATTAAGTTCATTGCTAACAATAAAGTAGTCACAGTCAAGGTTGACCTTGAGGCTATGCACTTATGTGAGATGGCAATTGTTGGTCAAGCTTCAGTTATACCTACTCTTATTCCTTCAGTTTCTTCCACTGCATCGATGTTTACTCTAGCAGTACCTACTACAAAGGATACTCTTGAGATAAACGTCCCTAAGGAAGACCCTTCTAAAGAAAGAAATCCTAAACCTACCTCTTCTCAAGAGAATGCATGTCTTGGTGATGATTGGGGTTCCTTAGACTTTATAGATTCCTTCATTCAGGAATATAAAGTTGACCCAATCCACTGAGACCTTTCGAGAACATCAGCCACACCCGCTATCGAAGATGGTCATTCTTTTGTATTGTGGGATAAGGTGAATGCAAATTGTAATGTTCTTGGTGTTGATCCTCCTTCTAAGGAAGATGATCACACTTATGTTAAGGAGGTTAATGTTGCAGGTAGTCCTATAAAGAAAGGTGATGGTGATCCCATAGAGGAGTATGATCCCCTTTTTTAGAACAATACTCTCCATGGAGATCCCCCTTCTCTGTCCTCTATCTTCGTGTCTTCTTCTTCTTCCTATGAGAAGTCAAACTTTTATCCAAAAGAGAAAGGTTTGCTTCTTTCTCCTCATTCCTTATCTAAGCAAGAACATATTTTTTTGCGGCTTCTAAAAGCCCACTTAATCACTCTTCCTTCTCCTACACATAATAAACTTCATAAACATGTTGAAGGAAAGCATTCTTTCTATGCATACCATCGAGTGCTTGGCCATTCCACTAGTGAATGTAAGGCCTTGAAGGACAAAATACAATAACTGCTTGGCTCAGGTGCCATCAAACCCCCATTTGATTGACGCACCTGCCTTTCCTTCGCATGACAAGTGATATTGAGGTTCACCTCTATCCTGTTCTAAGTATCCTACATGGTTCTCCTCCCTTGAATGTTGGGGGAAGTGATAACTCATTTTGGAGATGTGTTTCCTTCTTAAGGACCCCCTCTCTTCTCTATGTCTCTCAACTGAAGCGTCCCTTGAGTGGACCCCATCTTCTTTTGAAGGGTTCCCGAGGGACCTCTTTGAAAGCTTTTCTCTCAAATGAATTTTATGGCATCTAGCTTGGGGCAGCCTGACTAGACCTCGCTTCTCAAATAGTGTGTCCCTTAGGTGGATCCCTCTTCTTTTGAAAGTTCCAGGGACCTTTGAAAGTCTTCCAATCTATTATTGGTCTATGTATTTGTCCACGCCCACCCTCACGTGGTACTTTTCGACTACGTGAGTCAGCTTTCTAGAGTTTCCTCATCTGAGATCTTGGGGATACCTCTCCCCACGGACAGAACCTATAGGCTCCTTTACATCACTGTTGGTGAAATAGGGTTTCCTCCTGACGAGGGGATTCTTTTATCACTATACTTCATGATATGGGTTCCTCCTTGAGCGGGGTTGCTTTTATCCTCTTTTGTAATTATTGTTTTGCTCCTCAGCGGGATTTAGCACATCATAAATTCACTTTTCATTTTATCTCTCAACAGCATATACCCGGATCAAGATACGCATCTTCTCCATCCTGTCTTGTAACACCCTTCTTCTCTTCATTCTAAAGTTCTTCTATGTGTTATTATTTGGGGACGATGCATAGTACAAAGACAACCTTTACATCAAGGTCTCTTTCAATTTGCTGACTCAAATCCTTTAGTGGATTTTTATGGTCTAACATTGTTGTCTGGTGCAAGTTCTTCTTGTCTAATGTATTGGTTTTGTAGACCATCAGCCTGGGGGCATGCTTCCGTGGTTCGAAGAGTTATCTGCTTCCCCTACAATATCCCTTTTGGCATATGATTTTATTTATATTTAATATATTTCCTTTAGTGTGCATATTACTTGTGGAATCCTTACTTTTAAGTAGGGGAAAAATGTATGGCGTGAAAATTGCCTTGCAATTTCACGTACATTCTTGCTTCCTCTTTAATGTCCACTCCCTTAGCATCTTGAGTAGGCTCATTTTAGCCCCTGCATCAGCCTCTTTCCCTTCTCAAGATGCTCCAGCACCCCTTTCCAACGTCCACCCTCACATGTTAGCTTACATCAAACTGTGTGCTTTTCCCGTTCTCGTCATTTTGTAGCGTAACGAGTCCGGACACTAGCATGTCATGCGGACGTTTCCGCTCTACGCTAGCATCCTACGATGTTTCAAAGCTCAAATAGTTGTCTCTGAGCATGCTTGCCACTTGTCACCTCCTTTGGTCGGTGGTAACAGCTCAAGATTCTTTGTAACTTCCCGAGAAGCTTCCTTTTGCTTCTTTTCCCTCCTTAAAAGTAGTCTTTTCACTCCATTTGCATCTTCTAAGTTCTTCTAGCTCCATTCTTCCAACTTCTAGCTTCACTTCTTCTACCATCTTTCTCTTTCTCGCACAACTCCATTGCTTTTCATAACAACATTTTCTCAAGTTCTTACAACACCCTCTACAACACTTTTAGCTCTTGCAGTCATCTTGCTCTCCCTCTTTACATCTTCGTTGGCTCTTGCAGCTTCATCTCCTTCATTCCATTCTTATGAGCATCTTGGGATACCATATCTCCTCTTTATTGCATCTACATTTCATGATACGAGTTCTCCTCCTTGAGCGGGGATTGCTTTCATCACCTCTTTTGTGATATGGGCTCTCCTCCTCGAGCGAGGTTTGCTTTTATCACTCACACTTTGTGGTGCAGGTTCTACTCCTGAGTGGCTTTTTCTTTCACCACGTACTTTTTTCATTTCCCTCTTTCTCTATCTTCTTGGTTGTTCGTGGAGGTGGGAACACCAAAACGGGGGTTTGGCTGAGGCAAACCCCTATACAGCCCCAACATTTTCTCCAGACACCATGCAGGTATTGAAGACATTCAAGTGTTGGAGGCTTTGTCACTTGCGTTGTTGTGAGCATCTTCTTTCCTTTCTTCTTATCTTTATTATTTCCTCTTCACTCTATTTTAGTTCTATTGCATTCTATCACTTTCTAGTACTTTCAAAGTTCTCAGCAATCGTAGTAGAGGTAGTCATTTTTTTATTTTCTGAGACATTCTCGTTCTCTGGTCCATACGAGACACCAGCACACCTCTGGGACTCCAGTGCGTCACGTTGTCATTCGCATTTTGTGTTGACGTCCTTTGGCTGAGAGCTTGTCATTTTGTCCAGAAAATCTCAGTGACCCACTCTTTCAGATTCTGAAACTTCCATGTTGTTCCTTGAGGTAGTTTAGGGCAGTTCACCTCATGAGGCTCTCTGAATGAAGAGAACTCGTGAGTAGTGAATCCCCCTCTTCTACACAAACTAATCTAGCAACTTTTCTCAAAGAAAGAAAAAACAACTTTTCTTTATCCTACACAGACATGCTAGAACTTGACACTTTGTTGATTGTACATCACTTGACAGTGAATCCAAATGTGAAACCAGTAAAACAAAATCTAATGAAAATGCATCCCCAAATTGCACTATTGGTTAAGGTTGAATTGTATAAACTTCTTGATGTAGGTTTCATACTACCTATTGATTATCTGGAGTGGTTTTAAAACCTAGTAATAGTATCAAAACCCACTGGGGGCATCTAAATAGGAATAAACTTCAGAGATTTGAATAAGGCTTGTCCCAAGGATGACTTTCCACTACCAAACATAGACATTATCATGGATTTAAAATTTGGGCATGAGATGTTATATCTCTTGGATAAATTTTTCAAGATACAATCAAATAATGATAGATAAGGAGGATCAACACAAAATAGAATTCACATGTCCATGGGGAACCTACTACTGGAACTTCATGTCATTTGGTCTAAAAATGTTGGAGCTACATACCAAAGAGTGATAAAAATTATCTTCCATGACATGTATCATAAGATCCTGGAAGATTATGTTGATGACATACTTGTAAAATCAATCACAAGGAAAGGACATCTAGAATTCTTAGCTCAAATCTTCAATAGGCTCAAAAAACATCAAGTAAGACTGAATCCAAAAAAATGTGTCTTTGGAGTTACTTCAAGAAAATATTTGGCATATATTGTATCACAAAGAGGAATCGAAGTGGACCCATCCAAATTCAAAGCAATAATGGAGATGCCTCCACCTAAAAATTTGAAACAACTAAGAATCCATCAAGGAAAACTATAGTCTATCAGGAGGTTCATTACATAATTTGTAGACAATTTCTACCCATTCACACACCTTCTTCACAAGGGTGTGGCATTCAAATGGGACAATCATTGTGAACAAGCTCTCCAAAAGTTGAAATTATATTTAGCATCACCACAAGTCTTGATGCCACCAGTTGCAGACAAACCATTAATATTGTATATCTCAACAAAATTAGTAGCACTAGGAGCTCTTTTGGCACAACATGATGAATCAAGAAAATAGAGGGTTATTTATTAAATCAACAAGACCTTAGTTGGGTATGAGTTTAAATATACTCCCATCGAAAGAGCATGTCTAGTAGTGGTTTTTCCCTCTCAAAAGCTAAGACACTATATGCTTTCTCATCAAACCAAGCTTATTTCCAAGGTTGGTCCATTAAAGTATCTATTATCAAAGTCTACTCTCACAAGTCGCATGGCTAAATGGGTTATAATCCTCCATGAGTTTGACATCAATTATGTTGATTGAAAGGATATCAAAGGACAGGTTATAGTTGATCAATTATCCAAAGCACTAATATATGCAAAAAATCCATTGGTATCTAAATTTCCTGATAAAGCAATATTCACCCTCACATTGACAAATTAGTGGAAGTTATACTTTGATGCTTCCCATACAAAGCATGGATCGGGAGAAAGTATCTTATTTATCACCCCACAACATGATTTCATACCAAAGTCCTATAGATTAGTATTTACATGCATGAACAACATATCTGAGTATGAAGCCCTCATCATAAGGTTAAGAATCTCTATCCAATGGCAAATACAGGAACTCTAGGTCTACGGTGATTCCTAGTTGATAGTAAGGTAGGTCAATGATGATTATCAAACCAAGGATGACAAGTTAATGCCATACAAGAAAATGGTAGATAGCTTTAAGGTGTACTTCATAGACATCAACATAGCAACAGATGCAATGGAAACTATTGGATCTTTGTTGGGCATGACGCACAATAGCTTGAAATTCAAGTTTCTCATAGAGCAACTTCTTATACCATATTTTGACATGATCCCTAAATTAGAATTCTTGTGTTAAATTGTTGGTCCTAGTTCCCCTTCATACCATGACATCTACTTATACCTTCACAATGGTGTCACTCCATCTGACCTCATTAATAACCTTCATAAAACATTTATCCGTTGATCCTCACGCTTCATCATTATTGGTGATACCCTTTATCTAAGAAGTCTTGATGGAACATTGTTAAGATTTCTTAACCAATAATAAGCTTCAATGGCCTTGAAAGAGGTACATGAAAGCATCTATGGGTCACATTCAAGTGGTGTCACATTGCCTAAAAAGTTTCTTAGAACGGGATATTATTGGCCTACCATGGAACATGAGGCTAATCAGTTTATGAAGAAGTTTCTACAATGTCAGTGGCCTGGGGACCTCATCCATGCTCTAGCTCAGGAACTTAAACCTATCACGACACCATGGCCTTTCTCATAATGAGGGCTTGATCTCATTGGAAAAATAACACCTACTTCCTCTAATGGCCACAAATTCATAATCACTACCACTAAATATTTCATGAAGTGGATTGAGGCTATACCCATGACTTATATAACCAGAAAACAAATATCCAAATTTATCCTGAACTACCTAACTTATCGCTATGGTGTTCCTCAGGCTATTATCACAGATAATGGAACACCTTTCAAAAATCAAGATGTTTGAGAACTCTGTAATTAATTCAATATCCAACATCATTTCTCTACCCCATACTAACCCCAAGGAAATGGTCAAGTTGAAGCCTCTAACAAGACTATCATCAAAATATTGAAAAAGATAGTTAATGACGTTGGTTCGATTCACACTTGCATTAAACCCCACCCTATGGGCATACTAAACTGATATCAGAATAATTGTTGGTGCTACTCCATATTCCTTGGTTTATGGGAATGAAGCCATATTACCCATTGAGATTGAGCTCCCATCGTTGAGATTTTCACTACAACACGTGATCAATGATGAAGAATACATGACATCTAGGTTGAATGAACTTGAATTGTTGGATGAGCATCACCTAGAAGCACTTGATCAGCTACAATCCTATCAGAATCGAACTCCAAAGAAGCTAAAACAAGAATATCAAGCGTCAACACTTTCAAGTAGGAGATCTCAT
This sequence comes from Sequoia sempervirens, assembly GCA_007258455.2. Classification (NCBI taxonomy): domain Eukaryota; kingdom Viridiplantae; phylum Streptophyta; class Pinopsida; order Cupressales; family Cupressaceae; genus Sequoia; species Sequoia sempervirens. The sequence goes on along the minus strand of VDFB02293850.1, from coordinate 5,678 downwards.
TCTAAAAGAGAATAAAAAGAATTAGCTGGATCAAGATAACAAAGGAAAGTTTGAACCAAATTGGTTGGGACCTTTCGTCATCACTGCAAGTTATGGATCAGGAGTATATCAATTAGCACACCTAAAGGGGGTCTCTTGCATGAACCTATCAATAGAATTCATCTCAAGCAGTTCTATTCCTAGCCCATGAGGAGTATACTATTCCAAAAAAGCAAAAAAATAAAAAAGAAAAAAAGGATAAAAATAGTAAAGAGAAAAATTGTTCTCTAGTGAAAACCACTTTAGTGGTGCTTTGGGAAAGTACCTTGGTGAAAACCTAGAAAATAGGCACCTCATGAAAATAAGCACCATCTACCATCTATCAAATACTTGTATCCCTCATCTATCCCATAATAAAATTTTCATCCATCCACCCATCTTTCACACATCCATCTCCATCACTATCATGGCTTGGTCTTCAATGAGTATCTATCCTTATTAGTATTACTTGGCACTATCCTAAGTTTAGTTTGTCCTTCCTATACTTAAGTAATCTAACACACGACTGGGAGCATCTTCCTACACCTAGTTGTCAACATAGATTCTTGTATATCACCTAAGTCATTTAAACTTTTAAAATTTTCAAAAACATCCAAATAAACTCAAAGAACCTCAAAAACATCCAAAATAACTTATAAATCCTAAAAACATTCATAAACATCAAAAATATGAAAATAATATCCACAAACTATCAAAATCACAAAAACATCATTAGCTATTGTATGCTAATCCACGTCCAAATAATTGAACTAAGAAGCCTCTGTGCATTCATGTAGGAAAATCCATCTCCGATGAGCCTCCCTCGGCGCATAGGTGGCATTCCTAGGTTCCTGCTCTTCTTAGGACTAAACATTTGAAAATTCAAACGATTCAAATATTCAAATAAGCAAAAATAAAAACCTAGAAAAATATCAAAATTCCAAAATAGCCCAAAAGTTTCCAAAATTTAAAACATCTAAAAACATTTGGAAAATAAAAACATTCATCCATTTCATTTTTCCTTTGAATCCATAATAATATTTCATGCATAATAAACCTATCATCACTCTCACCTTTGGCAAAAACAAACATAAACAAGTACAACAATCATCAAAACACAAACTTTCACGCAAGATCGTAAGTCTTGATCATTGTCAAAACACGTCGGTTAACCCTCATATCAACGACCTATCAAAAATTTACAACCAATCAACATTCAATGCTTATCTTACAGATAGATATCTTTCCTACAATAGACATCATTTCAAATATCAACCTAAAACAACTCTCTCTAGCAGGAGATATGATGGCATTGATATTTTTTATCTTGATCTTTTCCCTTGGTTTTATTTTTTTTCCTTACTTACATCGCTCACTAGAAACTGCCTTGATCTAAAATATCTTGGTATGTCTAGAGGAGTATGTAATGGGGTGTTTTTTTTTACTTTCATCTGTTGTGTTTGTTGGATGTTCTTATAATACAACCTTGGCAAATATTGGCCTTGTGTATGCAGGGATATAATACAATGGCTAGTGCATATCAAGTTCTTCATGCCTTTTTTGTATCGGTCTCCTTACTTTGATGACTTCATTTTCTCACATGATCAATACAAGGTGTTTGTATGTCATGTGTGTATAAGGATAATCCTATCTGTTTGCAGAGTCAAAGTCCATGCAATGGATACAACATCACCCTAGTTCTTCATATGTCGGTGCATCATGTCTAATTGCTACATCAAATAAGGATTTCTCTATGTAATGTTGCATAACCTAAAAAGAAAAAGAAAAACAACTATCCTATATCATTACATATCCAATAAAATCTTGGAATAATCATAGATTTATTGGTATCTTGATCAACATCATCATCTTATTCTATCACATCATTTTATTCTAATTCTATCTCATTCTTCTATCCATACTAACATTTATATCCAAGTATCATGACACAATAAAAACAAGTACATCCATCTTGCATCCATAAACCGTCAGTACCATCTCATTTCATACATCATGCATAATCATCATGAGTCATATGAAAATATGAAAATAAATCTCATTTTAATTCAGTATAACTTCACCATCCCAAAGAAAGGACAGAGAAGCATGAGCATTCAGCATAATCTTAAGCAACGCAACAAAATAAAAAAGACTGTGCTAAGCAAACACTTATGCAATGGTAATTACCAGCCAATCGCTTCTATCCCATATATATATATCAAAATGATTTCTAAGGATACATTACTCAAGTGTGTGATATATAATCAAAAATAAAGTTGAGGACTATCCATAGTTGATGAATGTATACAATATAAAACTTTCTACATATCAAAGATAATGCCCTCATTGCAGGATCCCTAAAAGGACACAAAATACTCTTACAATTCTTTATTTTGTTTAAAAGAGAAATTGCTGTGTATATGATGAAAAGGGTAATACTTTTACTTTCATATGGAAAAAGATAATTCATGTAATTTGCTAAAAGCCATCTTACGGCCCTTCTTAAATAATGAATGGCTGGCTTTTGTATTCATAAATCCTTTTACAAAAGTTTATTGAACAACCAAGGTTCATATTGATATCATATATTCATTCATGAGCAACAGAGATGAAGAAATAAACATCATTGATTTTATTTTGATTCATAGTTCAATATTACAATTGTGGAGCATATTTCCACAGATACAATACATCATGAATACATTACAACATTACATAATGCTTCCCTTATAACAATGGGAAGAGTACATCAAGTACAAGAATAATTACATCAATGAAGAATTAAGGTACAAGGTGTAAAGCAGTCTTCAACCATGTGAAGCTCTTGGAACTCTGCATCCACTTCCACCTCATGAACACAACTTGGGAACCCAATGGGGTGCATAGCACGTTCCACCTGACCGCGTGGACTCGAGGGTCCACGCCTCATGCTAGGAGTTGACAAGAAAGACCCATGACCCAGACAGACGAGTAGCATGACCATAAGACCAAACCACAAGAGCAACCAAAACATAACAAACAATCAATCTCAATGACTACTTACAAGGTGACTACTTTTAGAGGCATACAAAGGGAAAAGTAAGGGATACTATGGGAGAGTGTTATTGCACAATCCTATCATGGGTTATCCTAGCTGCCTCTCAACAGGCGTCGGCCCCCATCTATGGTTATCCTGGATGTCTTGCACTAGGCGTCAGCCCCATAGGGTGACTCATGCGGGACCACTAGCCTCTCATGAGGACGAGGTAACGATCTTGACAACCATGGCCTTCTCAGCCCACCCTTAGTCTGTGGAAGCACTAACGGCAAGGGCGAGGTATCTTATTTATCTTTAGTTTATGTATCCTACCCAAACCCATTAGTACATTTTTGTTAGGTTTTCACTTATTTAACCAACTCTTCGATGGCTTATCCAGGCTGCCCCTTTGTGTGCCAGCCCCTATGAAGAGCCACTCTCCCTAATAGCCCTAAAACAAATCTAAGACATCAAGGGGTGTACCAAAATAGAAAGAGCACTAAAACCACAAAACAGTGTACATGCGAGGCATGAACCATCTCGCCAAAATCCTCTTACAAAGACAATCTTGATACAAGGTATAACCCACACATGAACTCAAAATCAGTAGTAAGAACAAACTCATTACAATGATCAAACAGTGTAAATTCAACATGGAACAATTTTTTTCCCTAGCCTCTGGAAGCCTATAGGACAACCTACCCTTACACTCCCAGAAGAGTAACTCAATGACATGGGTTCCCAACATGATCTCACAATGAGTACAAACACATAATCTATTCAAATGGAAATAATGCAAATGAAAGATGAAGCCGATCATGGGAGCATAAAAATTAATTTCTTAATCTATTAACACCTTCCATGTAAATAAATAATAATCGCTACACCTATTTGCACAACCAATTTAACACTAGATAGACAACTAAAGAAAATTATGAAATTCATATATACCTTCATACATATGCTCTATTCTTTAAAATTTAATGCGTAAAAAAATAAAAAAAAATCAAGATAATCATTTTAAAGAATTTTTCTAAATGATCAATTAAAATTTAATTACATATTCAAGATCATATCTTTTAAAAGAAAAGAAAGCTAAATAACTGAAATCTATTTAATGTCTAATTACTCATTTTAAATATAAACCAATTTCTTTTGTTTCATGATTCAACACATAGATATTTATATATATAAATATTTAAATTTAATTGGTAAATAGCCAACCACTTATCTAAACACACTTTTCCATAATTTATCCAAATCTAATTATCCAACAAACCTATATATATATATACCACCAAAAATAAATATACAACGATATTCATATATTTAATCAAATCAAATCCATGTAAATTTCAATATACGACTACCTGTTATTTTATTATTATTATTATTATTTTCTTTTAAAACAAAGACTGGGATTTATATGTTAAATTTAAAATTAACCAGACTACAAATTTACTAATGGCATACTTAGGAATTACAAAGTCTTATTCTACTATTCCTAAGTTACCTATTGTATTACAAACATATTTCTTTAATCTAAATCATGAAATTTGCATTATACCTATGTATAAATTTAACTAAAACACTACATTTATTTACATATCCATATAAGATCAACTGAAGGCCCTACATATTTCTTAAACACATTTTACTACAATAGTAACAAATTGCCATTAATTATAATTCAACACGCTCACACAACTATTTACTCCCACTCATAAACATAAAAAATTTAATTGAGAATGAACCACGAATATCTAGTTATACATTTATACAAACTAATTTGCTCACTTCTATAACTCATGAAAACACAATTCTTTATTTTTATACATGTATTGATAAATTAAGTTAACAACAAACTACAATTATCAAATTACACATTTACACAAACTATTTTTTTATTTTTTTTTATTAAAACAGGAAATGCAATTAGTTAATATATACATAATCATGTCACAATTTATAAGACATCCTTTAAAATATATTCAACTTATACTTTTATCTATAACCACACATTATCCAAAATTATATATATAACTTTAATTAATAATTAACTAAATACTTATCTAAATATGTATTTCATTCATTTTTCCTTAATGAAAAGTAAAAAAACAAACATATTTAAAATAAACAAAAAGGGATGCTTTCTTTTTCCTCTCTTAATACCACTAAATACCTATTTTAAGTAATTCTTTTAAAACTAACTTTACCTATTTTATATGTAATTACCTATTTTAAGTAATTCTTTTAAAACTAACTTTACCTATTTTATATGTAATTCTTTTAAAACTAGCACCCACACCATGGAAAAGTAGCACTACTAAATAAAAATCAAGGGAGACTATTTAATTAAGAGAGAAGTTTTTAAAGAGGGATAAATACGATGCCCCATAAAGCTCTCACCAAAAGCAATTTACTTCAGGTGATTCCATTACACTTAATATTTAGAGCAAACCCATGATCATAATTTCTTTGTATTTAATCTAGAGTACATAAAAATAATACCTGTTGGAAGCTGAAAATGGCGGTGACTTGTGTAGCGCACAACAAGCTCCTCTCTGCTGTAAAAAAAAATACCAGTTTCTTTTTAACTTTTAAACCAGAGCACTACCTCCATGAAAATTTTCGTTTTCATTTC
>VDFB02293849.1:0-13359 GCA_007258455.2 Sequoia sempervirens | reverse complement strand
GCACACAATTGTGCTTTCCTAAGTACATCACTAATGGAGATTTCTCTCCAGTATATTATATAAATTAATATTGAGATATATAAACTAGTATATTTAATAATTGCATATTTAAAAATAAATCTTTTATTAAATCATCGTGCTTACAAAATCTATTCCCATCAAAATCATCTAGAAATTGAACTATACTTACATTTTACACATAAAATAAAATTTATCATAAATTAACTACATGAAAATTTTATAGAAGAGTACAAACCTTTGTGTAAAATCTATAGTGAAGAGAATTATAATAATTTAAAATTTATTAATTTACCAAATTTTGAAAGAGAAAATTGTAAAGCAATTTGGTCAAATTAGGTTTAATTGAATGCGTACTGAATATAATATGAAAAGGCCTCCATATTTTCTATGTATTTTTCAAACCATGTGTCAAACATGGGAATCAACTATATGGAATTCTTAAAAAAAAAAATTGTAATTATATCAATTTTTTTAACCTTTTTAACTTTTGCAAAAACATCTCTTTTGTTTTATTATATATTTTATATCTTCATATATCTTATTTCTTAATATTTGAATTTTTATTATACATATCTTTTATTATATTTCTTTCTTGTTTTATTATTAGTTCCTTCTAAGGGAACTATAGGCACCACATGTTTCTTAACTCGTTATTAATAATTCTATTTTTGATAAATGAGAGTTCTTTTTTTTTATTTAACAAATATTTATGTATTGTTAAAGTAACATGCAAAATATATAACAAAACATATTTCATAAATTAATTTTCTCAAATGTAATTGGCAGGAAAGTTTTGCCCGATAAGATGGATTTATGCGGATCCATTATCATAGTGGGGATTCTAATGACAGATGGAAAGGGAAAATTCGGCAAAAAAATTGGAACCGTTATCAACTACGATATTATTTCAGCTTGGACAGTTTGAAAATCATAGCAAAGAAAGCAACAACTATAATATTGCGTGCACTGGCGAGAGGAAATTGGGAATTTCGATAAACATACTTACTTCAAATTTTATTGTGAATGCATATTTCACAGGTATTGAAGGGCATTGTTCAAATTCCATGTTATATTTTGCAGACTGTTGAGATAGTAAACTGGTTTATCTCGGAGACATCTCCATGTCTAATGTTTAAGATACCTCTTTTTCAGGTCTAACAAAAAGATTATCGTTTATTCTTTGATGCAGCTCTGCCAGTATAGGAGTAACCGTTTCTTGTAATAGGCGTTCCCATTGTGTTATAGTTCTCTAATGTTGGTAACTGTGGTGTAATAATTTGCTTATAGGAGCACTATATTTGAAAATGGCTTTGTGCAAACATGGGGGTATATATGTAAGGTATTGGTTATACACATAGGGGGAAGGTTTCGACACTCATTTTTCTAATGTTGGAGATATAAATGTATCGGTATTGGGTCTTTTGTAGGGTGTTTTTTGAGAACAGATTAATTATGGAATGATTTTCTTTACTTGTGATTTGTCGGTATTAGATTGTGGTTTAAAATTTGTATTTTGTCTTGCTTAAGTTTTTAATCATTTCATGGTAGTCGTGCATTCCAGTTGAGTCAGTTGTGTGACGTATTAATGTCTATATGTCTCCACAATGCTACTCTAGTGGTAACGGTTTTGCGAGTATCATGCGCAAGAGTGATATATTTCCTATATAAGCATTTTTTTTGTTTACCCTTCCCTCATTTCCATCTATTACTAGTACCTTGGTGCATGCGCTTCAATCTTTGTAACCACTTTTTGTTCCAAGAAATGAGTTGTTCCATCTTCCTTGACCGATTTGTTATTTATAACTCATTAAATGCATTCTTTTAATATGATAAGAATTGTTACGCACGAGATTGTTATTATCAGATGAATGGTTGGTTGTGCCTCAGATGGAGGCTCGTGGTTATGAGATAAGCAACATTCTAAATTAATAGAGTTTATTGTTCTTGTTATATTCATTTTTCTGCCAAAACCCTAACACTTATTAGCCTATAAAGACGGTAGCCATGGAGAAATCGTTACTTGCTCTTTTTTTTCACTATATCAAATGCAGATTGGATGACTATGAGGGGGCTTCCTAAAATTGATTTTTTGTAGTGATCGATGACTCGGATTTGTAATTTTTTCATTGTATGTATCCAAAAAACTACAATGAAATCATTCATTGCTATCTTCTTTCCATGATGATATGCTGACTAATAACAAAAATGGGGGTTTACAGTGAAAAAATGGTGAAAAATAGTGAAAAATGATGACCGAAGGCAGAACCGGGAAATGGTGAAATCGAACGGCTGAAGGTGCTGCAGTCGTCTTGCATGCCTCTGCAACAATGGAGACTGTCGATCCACGAAGTCAACCCACTCTCCTCACAAAAACATATACAGTCAAAGCATTAGTTTTTTATATCATCAAATTCATAAGGATCTCCAATAGAAAAACAAATCTACCCTACTCATAAACTTTGAGAGGTACCAATGATTTTTGGTTTGAGAGAATTGTCTAGAAAAATGAGGAGGTTGAATATACACATCTACCTAGATGGTTTGTCTGGAAAATTACAGAGGTCAAATATACACTGACCTAAATGATCTCATAAGATAATTCACAATGGAAATCATAAGATAACAGACTAGCCGATGCAGAGGTGGTCTCCTGAATGCAATGTTGTCTAAAACTAGTAGACCTTTTAAAATGGGAGCTTGCATACTAGTTTGATTTAATTTAAGTTTCAAATCTTAGCATTACATTTTGACGACTCTATCAAGGAACTTAACCCCTTATCTCACTCTAATTCCATGTTTGTGTGTCTTCTTGTTGATTCCCACTAACTATGTTTAAAGGTTTTTTTAGTGGTTCCAGAAATAGAGTTTTTGCAAGTGTCATTAAGGTCAAAAAGGACCGCATCATTGTGTCCGAGACAACTGAGAAACGGATTTTGATATATAACACTTAGCATTTTTCTAACAAAATTTTATTGAGGCACTTGTAGGGCTATTTGAGGATACATTTGTACAAAGTTCAGTGTGATTGTACAAAAACCATACAATATGTATTGTATGGATGGTGTCATAAAACTACTTGGGTCTATTTGTAGCACAAGCAAGTTAAAGCTTCAACAATAGTATATGTGCTCGAGAGTCTCTAAGTGACCACCACATGGCCAACCCTAGTACACTTGGCATGTACAACCTAAAAATCTTTGGAATCCACTTCCAAGATAGTTTTGAGCAAAAATTTAAATATTTTTTTACAAATACTTTGAAATCCATTTCATTCCATGCTTATTACACTAGAATCTATAGGTTTTTTGAATAAATGTGGTAGGGGAAATTTTGAAGTGAGCAAAATTCTTTTGTTATAAGGGTCATTTTCTAGTGGAAGACAAAGTTGACTTTATCAATGATCAAATTCCTAAATTTAGGTGACAACAGCTTTATCCTAACCAATTGTTCCTAAAACACAACAAACTCAACAAATACAAACAAAACTATTCTAAAACTTTCTGGCAGAACTTCACGCTCTGCTCTTGTTAATATTAGTTGTTAGAAACAATTTTAGTTATTTTTTTAACCATTAATTGTAGTTAAAAAAATCATGACACTACCAACGCTCTAAAATTTCTAGCCTTAAATTTTTAAGCTTACCCATTGCTTTAAAATTCATGAGACTACTTGCTTTTAAAATGCTCCTAAAAATTCTCAATAACACCCATTGAAACATTTTAAGAAGCTTCCCTCCATGAGACCACTACCTAATTTCTATCAACATTGGTTTTAATTCTAGGCGTGATTTTGTCCTCTTTACCCAAATTACATTTTACTTAAGTCATCTCCTTTCCAAAAGTGAATTTTGACTCATTGATTTGTTCACCAAAGTATTTAAATTTAATGCTCAAAATGCCATATTTGAAGACAAGTCATATGACACTAAATCATCATTATTAGAGATCATCTCATAGATTATCTTGGAATCTTTGAATTAAGAGCATATCAAATCATATGAAGTTGTATGCATTTGCATCAACAACTACTAGATTAGGAATCTTACATTTCTTATGCCTTCCATAGTTTCGACTCTTGTGAGAAAATAACAAAATGGGTTTGACTAAGGCTTAAGCATGTTCAACACTTTAATCCTAACTTAGCAAACCCCAAAGTTGCTTATTGACATTGTATTGGAGCCAAATTGGAGATCAACATCAACACACAAGTTCCAAAGGTGTGCCAAAAAAGTAGAAAGAGTTATACCAAGGCAAACATAATTATGTTAGTGGATCATGCTCGCTTTATATTTCACGTTTTTTTTCTTTCAATCTACTTTATGATCTTTTCTCATGTTCTTAGCTAATATGTGGATGAGCTAAAACATTTTTATGGTGCATGTTAACACAAGTGATCATGAGCATTCATTTTTTAGTTGTGTTCGCTTCTTTTTACAATGTTTCACTTTGCCTTTCTTACCTAAGAATTTGAGATGATGAAAAATTATGGAGTCTTTCAAAAACACTTCAATCATGTTGACAAAAAATATAGGTGATTTTTCTTGTTTGACTTTTATGCTTGGTTTTTTATGAAGTCATGATAGTTCTCTTTTTCTTCATCACTTAAACTATGTTCTTTGTGCATCACTTATTTGATTTTTCTTGGGTCTTGTTTGTTGTGCCCCTCTTACTGTCACTTTCACTTTTTCATATAGTCATGGTTAGAGGTCCAATGAAGGATTATCCAAACATGCAACAAATGCACAAACTCACATACACATCAAAACTCAATAGATAACAGGGCGGGGGGCCTAGCTCGATTGGCTAAAGCATCCTGTTGCGGGCAAGAGGTCACGAGGTCTAGTCTCACCCCAAACCCATGGTACTAGAGGGCGTGTCGCACCAGCACCACTAGTCACGTGAATTTTTTTTACCAGGTGCACTACAGTTTATAGGAGGACGGACACCCGATCGATTCCTGCAGTCTAAAAAGGAAAGAACTCAATAGATAACATAAACAAAATTCATTGATCCATAATCATGAATTTTATTACAATTGGCTCACAACATGAGGCCTTTGTTAGGATTAAGGTTTCATTTACCTTGTAATCATATGTATATTTATGTATCTTCAACACTCCTTGAAGATCTACTTGGATGCCTAGGGTGTAAGGAAATAATTTGTAATATTTATCCCTTATATTCTTGGCAATTGTTGTTATATGCATTCATAAAGGAGGTGGAGCATAACAATGGTGGTTATAATTGTCTTTTAGGTTATTTAAGGAACTTTCTCATTCCTATGAGCTAGAGGAAGAAGTGGAAGATACTTTTATGATGGATGGGGCCCACATGAGTTAGTGGGCTCCAAAATGTAGCACTAGACTTGAGGATGTGAGCCTTTAGAGAGTTATTAGTCAAAGATGCCTTTTTTATTACATTTTCTATTTGGGGACTTATTGATTGAGTTCCATGTGACACCCATTTGGAGTCATTTGATGCATTAACTATTCTCAAAAAATTCTCTCCAAGGTGGGTGTACATTTTTACATGATACCAAGGTTTTAGTAGCCATTATTAGTTTTGCCAAGGCAGAATATTAATGCATCGATTGCATACAATTTTTTTTAAAACTTTACCAACAATTTAATATAGTCTATTTTTAATTGTCTATTTCTAAAATTGTTAAAATATCCGTTATCTTTCTTTTTATTGGTTCATGTTATCAATAGTCAGTGCAAAAATTAAGATTTTTGTTTTTCATTTTTCTAAATTATGTGTAATGCAATGCATTTAATTCATTGAATCAAATTTCAAACCTATTAATGAATTGAATGACATGAGCACTATTACATACATCATAATATAATTACATTGTTGACTTAGAGGTAGTATTTTACATATTTTATTTAATAATTAGTAAGATTTTCAAAGCTTATTAAATAAATGTGAGTACACTCAATGCATATTTTATATTTGTTTACCAGTGTGTATTAAATATCATAATAAAATTTATCTATCTATAATAAATATCAAAGTAAAATTTATCTATCTACAATTAATATTTCGATAAAATCTACCCATTAAATATTAAGGTAGAGATTTTAAAAAATATACATGTAATTATAATATAGTTTACCAAGGAAACAATTACATAAATATCACATTATCAAAAGGATAAGAATATATACAACCAAGCACACCCATATGATTTTTTATTTTTTATTTTTGCAACATTAATCAACTATAATAACAACATTCTACAACAACAAACAATCACATTACACCCCTAGTTGATTCTATTAACAAAATGTTTAAAATAACAAGCACACCCCACATGAATTTTTTTTTTTAATTTTTGCAACATTAATTGACTATAATAATAACATTATACAACAACAAATAATCACATTACACCCCTAGCTACTTGTATTAACTAAATGTTTAAAACAACCAGGCACACCCCACAATGGGCAGAACCTAACGCAAATGCGTCTCTTGTTTTGATAAAAATAATATATGGTTTTGGCTCTCTCCTTGTCTATATATTATAGCTATGTGATGGTGTGATATATCATTATTGTAGGCATACAAGTGGTATTAGAGTATAGAGTGTTAGTGTGTTGATATTTACTCATGTATATTGAAGAATAATACATACTTGTCCTCTTTATTTGGTGGAGTTTTTTTTGAAAAGGTTTCATTGCCTAAATATTATGTCCATATGGTTCAATAATTTTATTGTTATTGTTAGTTTATGCATCTACATGATATTATTTTATGGCAATTCTAGACAAAGAAATATATTTTAGATTTACATACACTTTGTAGAGGATTTTATTTTAGTAGTTTCACTTTGTTTCTCAATATTTGGTATTAGAGCTAACAAATTTGTATAGTGGGGAATACGTTTTTGTTAGGTATTGAACATTTTTTAGTTGTAATGAGAGGTTTTGTATTGTGTGGTTTTACATATTTTTGTGGGATTGAAAATCATGGCCTCTATCTTGTGCATATATTGAAAAATTCAATGACATTGGATACGAGATGCAGAAGCTAAAGATGGAAGAACTTCTTGAAGAAAAAGATCATTGGGCACTATCAATTATAAATGAAATAAATCCATCTAAAATGTTTGAGGAAGAGTGGTTGAAGTTGGACAAGGCATAGGAAACCATTTAATTGTGCCTCGTATATTCCATCCTCTTGAATTTCTCCAAAGAGACCATTAGAATAAATTATGGAAGAGGATAGGTGATATGTATCAAACTAAAAGTATAAAAAATAATCTATATCTCAAAAGATGTTTATATTCTTTGAAAATGAACGATGGTGATTCAACTATAGATCATTTGAATGCTTTTAATTTTATTTTGAGTCATCTTGCTTCAATAGATGTTAAGTTAGAAGAAGAAGATAAATGCATCTTACTACTTTGATGTTTACTTGAATCTTAGAAAATTTTAATTATTTCCATTAGTGGTGGTGGTGTAGAGATCAAATTGCATATTCTTGTTGCTACTTTTCTTTTAGAGGACATGATAATAAAATCCATGAATGATGGATTAAAAGAGGCCCTATATGTTTAGGGAAGGTGTAGTGCCCCTCCTGTTTGCAACTTGTCGATGTGAGCTTGTTGTCTCATCTTCACCATTTACTTGTGATTTTTGTTGTGATTGTATTCTTTCTTTGAATGGTGTGTATGAACCACCACATTTTTGAGATGAGATTCCTCACATGTTAGTTGTTGGCATTTTGTATGTTTATATGCCTAGCTTATTAATATGCTTCAGTTCTTAGAGATGAGCATTATTTATGCAGTGATTAAATATGAACCTAATTTCAAATGTTCAAAATGAATGATTTATATAATGAATGTTACTTTTACATTTTATGATATTGTACCCTATTGGGTGATTATGTTGTGCTTTAGCTATATATACATTGAGTAGGTAACCTTGATGTGTGTTGAGTGGTTATAGGTACAGGGTTATTTCTCACATGGCTACATATGTCTAAGTTATTCCCCAATAATGGTTATTTTGGAGATACATACTAGGCCTCCCCATCTATTCCTTAATCGTACTCGAATCAAGTGTGGATGTGTCATATTTGACTAGTATTGACCCAGATCCGAGTTAGAAATTATTCCAGAATCCCTCTATGTCGTGAATGACCAGTAAATGTCTTATTTAATTAATGGTTTAAATTCTGCATTTTTTCGTAAATGAAATGTTAGGAATTTAAATAATCTCTTGTATTGGTTATTGAGATATTTTTTGTGTTTCGAGAAAGGGGAAAAATAGAATTAAAATAGAAATGAAGTTAAGTTATTATTTGCAAAAATTCCTTGGGTTGGGAAATGCAGGTTATGCTTGATTTAATTATCTTGTTTAAATTATGATTTCTGTAAATTTAATTGAATATAGGCTTATATGGATTTAAATCATTCATTTAAATGATAAATGTTATTTAGGAATGGATTTACATGTTTATTGGGGTTTAGGAGAATTTGAGGGAAATGTAATTTAAATAAATGAAAAATAAATTTATATTAATTTTTAATTGAAAATGCAAAAAGGGTATAACAAGAAAAGGGCTTTCTTTTTATTCATTGTGCATTTTGTGAAGAATTAGGGAGAATAAAAACCCTCTCCTTGGAAAAATATTGTTTTTTATTTTATTGTGGGAGCAATTGGAAGGGGAATTTGATGAGATTGGATTCATTAGGATAGGAATTGGGAGAGGAGTGTGATTGGAAGTTATCGCATGCATTCATTGGGTGTGCTTGGAGTATTCTTCATTGTGAAATTTGACATAATTTGAGGTATTTCTCTAATTTCTTTTCAATTATTAATTTTTTTCAATTTGGAATGTTAAATGAGGATTAAGGGAGTGTGAAAACCTCTCAATGCAAATTGGTCAAACTTCCATGTTATATATTTAGTTTTAGAAATTTATTTGGAATTTTTATAAAAATGAGGTTATAATGACCAATTTTTTGTGAAATGATGAAAAAGTAGATTTGATAGCTTAGAAGGGGTGTTGGGCACTTTTGGCACCAAAGGGTATTCTTGAAATTTTGATTTTTGATTTTTTTTTTTTTAAAGAAAATCCAAGCTATTTTAATGGAGTTTGAAGAAATTTCTTGTTTTTTGGTTTATTGAAAAGTTGAAAAAATTGAAAGTTTCAATTGAAATATGATGTTTAGGAATGTTTGAATGAAGGTGTACTTCATGAAATTTTGAAATAGATCTTGTGGAAACATGCAAAATTTTCTTGAAATTTAGAATTGTGTATTGTTTTTCATGCCACACTTGTTGGTGAAGTGTGATGATCCTAGGAAGAAGGTACTAGAGAGGGTTATGGGAGTGGATCCCAATGTGTACTCAAACCAAAGTAGCTTGTAGTCTAATCAAAGATGGGGAGTCATCTAATCAAGTGAAAACTAATGAAACATGAGTAATTAATTAACAAAGATAATGGATACCCCTCCCATGCCTTGAGTGCTTGTAAAGACTAAGGGTGTTTGGGAAGACATGCTCGCTTGGGGAGTTTGGGTCTTGTAAGGTCAATTACCCTCATCTATATGATAGAGGTACTATATTCCACACGTAACCATTTTAGTGAGCACCATGATGACACTCCCTAATTAGGTCTCTAGCATCTTATCCTTGTGTCTAGCATGTTTGTGTTCCACCATTGGTGATTTGGCCCAATGATGATCCTTGTGCTTTCATAGTGGTGAGTTACCCTAACATGATCTTGTGTTATGCCATTGGTGAGTCTTCCCAATGAGGATTATCTAAGGTGACATTGGTGAGTTTACCCAATGATGGTTTTGTGATATGTCATTAGTGAGTTTTCCCAATGAGGACTTGTATTTTTCATGTGTGGCATGTGTGTAAGACCTCCCCCAATGCGTTTGGTGTGAGTGTATGCTTGTGGCCCATGTATCTATCTCCTAGCACAGTGGGAGTGGATCCTTTTGTTTCCATGAGGTTGTCTAGCATGGAAACCACCATTGAGGATGAGAGGTTCGAGGAAGATCATTGTACCATGTTCTTCTTGGAGTTTTACTTTATTCAATTAGTTACTTTTATTTAAATGCAAACTATATATGTAAAGGCAATTTGAGTCCTATTGGATGTAAATTGTCATAATGTGGTTTATCGAACCTCTCATTGAGATGGATTGTAATCAATGGATAATGGATAGTGTAATTACTCTTAGTTACATGACTCAATGTTGGAATCGACCAAAATCATATTATAGATGCTTATTCTTATACAATATAATGGTAAAACAAACATAGGACCATTTCATTTGGTATTAGAATGAATGTAGGAATATTTCCACTAGGTTTAAAATGAGTGTAAGTGCCTTGGAGTAGTCTTGGATGTATTTTGGACCCATCGTGTAGTCATCCTACTCCTAAAATCTTGTTCCTTAAGTGTGGTGTTGTGTAGGGAGCTCTTGTAGCCTCTTGTTAGGCCTTGTAAAAACCCAAATGTTTTGTATCTCTTAATTTTGGTGTTTTCTTGCTTAGGGTAGGGGTTAGGGGTTTTAGGGAGGTACTAACACTCCCCCCTACCTTCACCTTCACTTGTTAATAGCGTCCAACATTTAGGGAAATTGAACTCTTCATTTGAACTTAAGTCGTGTTTAGAATTTTTTGAGTTCACAGGGTGTTGTAGACCTTCATAGGTGGTTCCTTAGTACTTCGGGGGTCCTAGAGGTCACTCCCTAGTTCAAGGGGAACCTCATTGGACAAGACATTAGCACCCCTATAGGGGCACCAATGCAGGAAAGGTGTTACAGTGACACAAGCACCCATAAAGGAATCAGGCACCATAAATGGACACAAACACCAATCTAGGACACTAGTGCTAAGAAGTAGTGTCCCATTTGGGCGTTGGTGTCCCAGGATGTGTTGTTGTCTATCTTTTTTGTTGGATAGCAGGCACTTTGGGGCATCAAATGGGGAAAATTTGTGAACAAAAGTTGTTCCCCAGAGTCTCGAGAGTCTAGGTATATTTAGAGATTGTTCTTATGTGTTTTCATTGAGAATTTATGGCATCTCCTTTCTTTGGAAAGTGTGTTGTTTCTTGGAAGTGACCTGTTTTCATTCCAATTAGTGGAGAATTCATGGGCCTCCTAGTTAGGCAACCTTGTGTTTAGAGTTGTTAAGTGTGTCTAGGTGTGAATTAAAGGTTGATTATTCCCTCATCCTATACTAGAGTGGTGTTTTGAGAGAACACTATTGTGGATATGTAATTGATCGACGTGTAGATGTCATCCTCTCTCTTGTATTTTCACATGGTGGATTTATTCCATGAGTGTTAAGTCTTTAGCTATTTCCACCTTGCTTATGCAATGGTGAGTTCATCTTGTTGTTTTTGTCCTTATGTCTTTGTGTCTCACATGACACTTGTTTCCATGTTGTTGTGCAGGTGCAACATGTTGTTGCATTAATGCCTTTGTTTCCAAATTGATTCAAAAAGGAAAGTTGTTATGCAATTTTTTGTTCTGAGCATGTTGGCTTGGGGAATTACAGAAGGACCAATAAAGTGTGAGTGATTAAACTCCAATTACCGAGAATGGATAAACTCTCCTTTGCTTTTGGATTTACTATCCCTAGGAGGTTGTTCCCAGAGGTATCCTTAATAAGATTAAACATGAGTGAAGAAAAATAAAAAAAAGCAATGTAGACACTCCAAAATTGATTTCCTATTTTTTAGTAATAAAATAAATATTTAAATAAATACTTAATTAATTAAATTGTTCCTCATTTTACCTCATTTCTCATAATTAATTAAATAAGTTATTATTTAACTAATTATTCCCTACCCTCGTAATTAATTAAAATAACATTTAATTAATTACATATAGAAAATTGAATTGAATTAGTGATGATGCTAGGTTTGTTTAGAAGGGTTCTGATTCATTTGAATTTATGCAAAGTAGTGTTATTATTTGTTTGGCATTCATCTATTTGTCTCAAAAATCATATTTGTATATCCATGTAGCCTTGGTTGTAATTTCCACTTTGAAATATACTCAATTGTTGTGTTGGAATGAGTAGCGAGATAATTGTAAAGAATGTATTATCAATTGATCTTAACAAAAAAAATCGTTTTGACTTTGAAGTTAGTCTATAGAAATGATCATACCCATCTTTGTGAATTTTTCTTTAACAATTTTATGTGCCAAATTATATAGATTTGATTTAGTTAGATTCCATGTATATAGAGCACTGATGATAATATGATTGAGGCACTAACTTTTTTTTTTTTATGTTTGGTCTATAGATTAGTAGTTAAGGGTATCAATTACAATTTTTTTTCTAACACAACTAGCTTTCCTACCCCACTTTTCTCTAATAACTTTGAATTAATTTTGTAAAATATGGAGTGTAAGGATGTGCTCTCAAGGAGTAATATAGGTTATAACACACTCTATCTCAAGATTATGTTACCACCACATGAGACTAGGAGGCTAATCACATGCTAATCAAATCCAACTATAACTTACAGTGAAAAGAGATGCATATTATTTTAAGGAATTTGTATTGGTTGGTACTTAGGAAGAGAGAATAGCTTAGCGTTTGGCATTTATATGTTTCCAATGAACTATTTGATTCATACAATCAACTTTCGTATTTGTCTTGACAATGAAAAACTTTAAGATTTGACCTTATTAGTGATAGATTACTCATAGCAACACCAACATGACATAAAATTAGGCACAAAATTTTCCTTGAAAAATCTATAAGACCATATTAAATGAACCATGGGGCAAGGTAGTTGGACATAAAAAAATGGTATCTATGACCCCATAGCCAAAAACAACTTTAGAAATTACAATTGAGTGCTAAAGCAAAGAAATAAACTATCTTAATATCTACTAGATGAAAAACTACAAGTAATATCATATAAAATAACCAAATTGAGGAGTAAGTTCCTAAGACATCCTAGAAGTTAAAATATTTCACCTCCAAAGATTTTCCATTTGTAATTTCTCATTTAGAAACACATAGAAAGTTATTTAAGATCAGTTGCATCATGAAAAATAGGAATAATATTGAGAGAAAACAAAGGCACCTAAAATTTTGAAGTTCCCATAAGCCTTTTCTATTATAACTCATGAGATCGCGTTGCTAAAGAAATTCAAATGATTTAACAGTAGATGCCACAATTTTGAGATATTAATGGCTTCAATGCATAATGGCAAAAATTAGGAAGAGGTTTTCTTGTTATGAATGTATTATATTAGAACTCACAAGAATGCATTGCTAAATTGGGTTAAATTATCTAGCAATAGCTGGAACAAAATTTTGACATATTTATAGTTTAATATA